>LR990976.1:10771348-10822207 GCA_905163465.1 Craniophora ligustri
TTTATCGATTTTCTTACATCTGATGTCAAAAAAATTTATAAAATTTTAAATCAAAATCATGTAATGATATTTACAGAAAAAAATGCGTCTGATTATAAAGAAGCTTCTATCTGTCATATATGTGAAAACCTCTTATGGACAAATAAAGTTAGAGACCACTGTCATATAACCGGTAAATACCGTGGAGCCGCCATAGACATTGTAACCTACAATTTAAAATACCTAAATTTATACCTATATTTTTTCACAATTTATCAGGGTACGATTGTCATTTATTCATAAAGAAATTAGGCGAAATGCCAGGTAAATTGAATATTATACCCAAAACCAAAGAAAAATATATTTCTTTTTCTAAATTCCTGCAGGTCACCGATAATGATTATGTACAACTCCGGTTCTTGGATTCATTTCATTTTTTAGGAGCTAGTTTAGACAAACTTGCTAAAACCATACCAATTGAGGATTTTTATAAGTTTACGATGTCACTTTCCCGAAAATAATCGATTCAAATTACTTGCACGAAAAGGTGTATACCCTTATGATTATATGACTAGTTGGAAATGTTATGAAGAAACAATGTTACCGGCTAAACGGTATTTTTTTAGTTGTTTAACGAATGAGGAGATTTCAGATAAAGATTATAAACATGCTAATTTAGTGTGGAATGAGTTTAATATACAAAATTTAGGTGAATATACTGATTTGTATTTGAAAACCGATGTTCTTTTATTGACTGATATATTTCAAAATTTTCGTAAAACCTGTAAACAGCATTACAAACTTGACCCAGCGTTTTACATAACCGCGCCTAGTTTATCTTTTGATGCGATGTTAATGAAAACAGGTGTTCAGCTTGAACTTGTTTCTGACTTAGCTATCGTACGAATGATTCAAGATGGTATTAGAGGTGGATTGTGTATGTGCTCTCATCGCTATTCGAAGGCTAACAATAAATATATGAAAGATTGTGATGTAACAAAACCGCAGTGTTTTATAGCTTATTTAGACTGCAATAATCTTTATGGTTACAGTATGTGTCAACATTTACCTTATTCCGGATTTAGATTTTTAAATCAAAATGAAATAGATAAATTAAATGTGGAAAGTATTACAGATCATTCAGAGTGGGGTTACATATTAGAAGTAGATTTATTGTACCCTGAATATTTACACCAGGAGCATGATGACTTACCTTTTTGTCCTGAAAAATGCATACCACCTGGAGGAAAGACGAAAAAACTTATTTCAAATTTGTATAATAAATACAATTACGTTATTCATTATATTCACTTAAAGAAGTGTTTGGAACATGGCCTTATCTTACGTAAAATCCATAGAGTCATTACATTCAGGCAAAGTGCATACTTGAAACAGTATATTGAATTAAATACTCAATTGCGACAAAAAGCAAAAAGTGTATTTGAACAAGATTTTTTCAAGTTATTAAATAACAGTGTTTTTGGGAAAACGCTCGAAAACACTGAAAATAGAGTAACTGTTCATTTAGTTAATCAGTGGAATGATAAAAATAATGTAACAAAAAAATCAAAATATGCAGAAAGGCTCATAGCAAACCCTTACTTTCATAGTGCAACAGTTTTATCCGAAAACTTAGTAGCAATCCAGATGAAACCAGATCGGTTAATTTTAGACAAACCGATTTATATTGGCTTCACTGTTTTAGAACTATCTAAATCACACATGTATAATTTCCATTATAATATAATCAAACCATTTTATAATGAGAGGGTAAAATTATGTTATACCGACACAGATTCGTTTGTTTACGAAATATATACCAACGATTTTTACTACGACTTAAAACACAAGTTTTTGGAATACCTTGATACCAGCAACTATAGCATTAAAAATGAGTTCATGATACCGCAAATAAACAAAAAAATACCAGGCCTTTTTAAAGATGAAATGGCTGGTAAAATTATAACTGATTTTGTTGGTTTGAGGTCGAAACTTTATTCAATAAAAACTGTGGATAAAATAATTAAAAAAGCTAAGGGGGTTAAAAGTAGCGTGGTACGTGATCTGAACATCACAGATTATGAGAATGTACTATTTAATAATGAGATTATTCGGAGAAAAAACATTTTATTTAAATCAATAAAGCATGAAATATTTACGCAAAGTGTTAATAAAATTGCGCTCTCTAATAATGACGATAAGCGGTTAATACGTCCAGGTAATATTGCAACCCGAGCATGGGGTAATTCATGTATTTTAAAGGGAAATTTAAATTGTTAAATGTTGTATAGATTATATATTGTTAGATTAAATTATGAGGTATGTAAATAATAAAAATACTTGTTTAATTTTTAAGATATTAATTATGATATAAAGGGTAAATAAATTTATTGATGAATCAAACTTATTTTTTTATTTCGTCCATTACGAATTCCACTGTAATTGTATATACATATGTATATCCGTTGTTGTCGAACCCGCAACCGACGGTTCGGAAACCAGTCACTAAACAGACTGCACTATTATATTCTAAGCTAAAGTAATTTTCTGAATAGTGTCTTAAATGTGAGGTAATAAGATTGATTTCACATAAACAGAAATCCTAACCATAATTTATTACAATATAGTAATATGAGCTCAGTGTTGTAATACATTTAGCGAACATGTGCCAGTTCATTGCACTGTAAATATATAAAATGTAGGTAAAGCAAGCTTGCAGTTTTCAATGGAACATTCTAAATCGTGACTTATGTGTTCTGAATTGAAAGTACATATTTATAAAACAACAAATTATTATATCCAAAAATAATTGTGCCATAATGTTTCATTCATAAAATAGTTGTCGTAGTGAAGACATCTAATAAATTAATTCTTAAATAATTACATATTTTATTTTAATTTTTGTACCTGTTGTAACCTGTTTAAACTTGTTGTACAACACACAATGTCATCGGTAAGTGTTTTTATAAATACCTAGTTATTTTTAATATCAAAACAATACTTTTGACAGAATACTTATTAATATTTTTATGTTTTGTTTTAGATATCGGATTCGGAAATTGTGTTCAGTCAGTATGGACAAGGACATTGTGGTCAGTTTTCTGAGGTCTTCACTGAAGTTCCAGAGACCACGCATATCCAAAAAGAAAAGAAATCAAGGCATCGACGAGATAAACAAACACGTAATATTGTGAAACCAACAAAATCGTTTGTTATGAATAGGATTCAGAAGAGAGGTCTAAAACTCATAAAGATTTCGGTTATCGATCTGTGCAATAACCCTCAAACGAGTGATAGTGATAGTGACAGTGAAAATGTTATATTAAATGCGCAATATGTAGTGCAAGATGCGGTTGATGATGTAATGAACGAAACGGAGGCATTAGTTAAAAAAATTGCTAAGTCTTTAATAGGTTATGATTTTTGTTAGTTTTGTAATTATTTAACTGTTTATTTTTATATTAAATTAAATAAATGATTTGACCTTATAAATGTGTCTTTATTTATTTATTCACTATATTCCACATTGAAAATTTATCAAGTGTAGGGTAGGGTTATGAAATAAAATAAATTTCCTTGAATTAAATTCATTTATTTAATCTATCTTTTAGGTACACTAGTTACATACCTACATTATACCAACACTTTAATAAAATATTTCTACACTAAACAGTACAAAATTAAGACAGAATTTATTTATATGTCATGCAATTTGAGAATCTATGAACTTTGCACATCGTAGATTGATAGTAGTAGATTTGCGTTAAAATAAAATAACTAAGATATTTTTCTTACAATATTACTCAGTGGTTTGTACTCAATGATACAATCGTTCAATATAAGACAGTAGGCAGAAGTTAGATCAGGTATTTCATCATTACTTTCTAACTCTACACGCACATCGACTACTGGTCCTGATATGAGGTTGTCAATTTGTCTAGAACAGTCGATAACAAACAGAGGGGCGATCTCCTTAAAGTCCCTTGTGTTCAACAATGGTTCAGATCGGCGATCGTAATACGATTGTTGGAAACGTGCATACTGCTCGTATAACAATGCAAATTTATCATCAATGAAATCCACGTTTAGATTCTCATAGGGATAGTAAGTTGAATTGAGGTATACTTTGACATCTCGTAAAGTACAGTGATCAAATCTAGACATATCAGCAGCAGAATTATTTTTTTTATTTGTTTGTAGACCTATAATTACATATCTCGGTTTTTCAATCTGAGATGAAGTTTTAATAGACCAAGTATGTTTTGTAGTTCTAGGCAATAGCGGGTATTCATATAAATCCCAATTTCTAAAAACTAATTGCAGTGTTTTATCCTTTTCCAAAATCTTCAATAAGTTTATCTTCTCTTTATCAGATACCTTAACATGTGGTACACGCCATATGATTTTGTTAATTTCAATATCGTTTATGACTTCTCCAGCATCGAGTTTCACAGCGTTCAAGTTTGTATTCGATCTCAACAATATCAGTTCATGCTTGCAATTAATTATAATTTTTTTGTAATCTTCACCGAATCCAAGAATGTTGCTAAGCGGTATAGATGCAGAAAATGAACCATTACTACTTTTAAAACCATGTATATCCCAACCCCAAGAACGACATGATTTTGACTCGCTTTCATTCATGGATAGCAATGATTTCATAGTAGTTGTAACGCCTGCATTTTTTATTTTATCAATCTCAACACCGTTCAGTTCATATCGAATATCTTGAAAAAGGTACATCAAAGGATTGTTTGTAAATTTAACACTAGTTTTTTCTTTAGTGGCAGTTTTAGTAACATTTACTATACCTTCTAAATATAATGTACTGGCTGATGGTAGAACATACAGATCTTTCTGATTAATAGGTATGCGAATCTCATCGTTTCTGTTGAAACTTGTTATGTATGGTTTGTATGAATGATATTCAATACCAATAATGCTATTATCACTAGCAGGAGAAGATAATACATCTAATAAACTCATTTTAGAAGACCAATTGATTTGAGGAATTTATGATTTTCTTTAGTAAGTTTCAGTTTATTCTTACAGTTTGATGTTGTCTTGCGGATAGCCCAAGACGCACTGTTTATTTTAGTAGAGGTACTCTGATATTTATTAGTTTTATTATAATCAATCATTTTTTTTAAGATGTAAATATAGCTGCACTTCCTCCCCACGTAAATTTAGTAAATTATTATTAATATCTAACAGTCTTATATTCACACTGTTAATTATATTTTGGTTTACGGGAAAGTAAATTACGTTTTTAGGTACTTCGATAATTCTATAACCAGGTGGTACATTCGGAGCAAACTCGTGAATGATATGACTTGGTAGACCATTAACATATGATCCGCTCACTATGTCACATTCTACCCTCACCACAGTCGTAGATAGAATGTTCACTGGAGACTGTGATACGTGTAATTTATTTGCTTCAACTATTTTTTTTTCAAAACCCAACAATCTACCAATAGAATCTTCTTTAGTAAAATCAATAGCTTTTGTGCAAAATATGTTTGTTTTTAACGTATTATTATTGCACTCTAATTTGATTCCTGCGTCTTGTATTTTTGATTTTAAATAATCGTTGATATCTTGCAGTTCATATGCTCCTTCAGGAATTTCAATAACGTTATGATCGTAATAAAATTTGTTATTTTTATTATCAATATTTGGTATAGAATTAAATGTAGATAAATATAATAATGCACATTCATACTCTCCTTCAAGTTGTAGAGTAGGAGAATAATAAGTAGATAGCACTGATGAGTTACCAGTTATTGACAGCGAGAGTGACATTATGTAAATGAAACTAAAAAATGTTTTATTCAATTTATATATTTATCCCAGAAGTCATACAAAAACGTTAAACATAAATGTCCACAATTTACAGAGTTAAAATTTTGATATCTCGTATAGTTATAAAAAACATTACAATTTTTAAAGTAATTTAGTAACTCTAATGGGGGTTTTAGATTGCCATAGCTATCAAAATATTCACAATATTTATACACTTTTACATAGGCTACCCAATGTGTTCCTTCATTGTTAGAATTATCCAAATTAACAACTCCGCTCTCAATAGGTTTGGGTTTGTTTGGTAATTGATCTTTCATGAACACACCTCTGAAATAAGGTACGTTATATGCATGATTCTGGATATCTATATTAGTAAGAGCACGATTAGGTAACCTCTTGATTAGTTTTTTGAACATTTTACAAACAATCCGTTTCCTTTCTTGTATGGTTTGACGTACAAGCCTCTACCCAACGCAATCGATTCCATCATTTTATTATGACGTTGAGATTCTTGTAAATTATTTTGAGCACTTTTGTAATCGTTTACTGTTTTTGCGATACCAGCTGCCCCGCCAGCTAAAGTACCTAATGCAGACAATCCAGCGAAAATTGGAATCAGCGGTAAAACACCTCCTGTTTTTGGTAACGGTATAATTCTAGGTACAGGAATCCGACAATTTTTTGAATACAACTTTTTTGCCGCTAAGTAAGCATACTTTATTACGTCTTCTTTGTTTTTCGGTTTTAACTTTTTGATCTGTGATCGAATTTTTGTTACTAAAGATCCAAAAGTTTTTAATCCAGATCCAGTTTTAAGTTTTGCTTTCATTGCTTTGCTTACCAACCAAGAAGCAATTTTTTCTCTTTTCCCTGCATCTGCTGCTTTTAATCGTTTATTTGCCATATTCAATAACTGTAAATCAGCTTGATGTCTGTTATACAAGTCTGAATAATTTGTATAGGCTATATCGTGAACTTTACAGGCTTCGTCTAATTGATTTATGCCTTTGTCTCCTCGTGCTAAACGTTTTTGTAATTTAGTGCCTGGTCCACAGTAATTGTAGCCTGGCAAATGAAGCTCAAATGGTAAATTATTTATTAAATTATTAATAAGTCCACCTCCTTGCATGGTTTGTATTATAATGTGAGAAAAAATAATAATAGATGATTAAATACCATTTATTATTTTAGCACGGTTCTCTTATCAATCCAACTATTTTCACTATCACTCAAACCTAGCCATTTAACAAACAGCTTACTGCCTTTTTTTCTTAAAACTTTTTCAATTAGGTAAATGTCGGGATGATTCGTTTTTTGAAGTTCTTGTTCATAAAAAGTACCTAAAATTGGCTGATTTCGAAGATCTTGAATATTATACGTTGTAGGCATAGTTTCATTTATTTTTATGATTTTAAAGATTTCTGTTGACCAATTAGGAGTATAGCCTTTATGAAAACAATTTTTATATTTACTTATGCGAACACGATCTCCGATTTCTAGTTTGTGTTTTTTAGGTTGTGTTTTCTTGTGTGATTTTAAAATATTTTTCCTTATTAGAATTTCATTTTCAATATTAACGTCAACCGGTTTACAGTCAATAGTACGGTGTTTTGTATTGTTGTAATTAAAGACTATACTTTCTAAAGGTTTTTCTATCCATCTATAGGTTCCATTTAAACTGAATGTTTTGTAGAGTTTGTTTTTTAAAGTTTTAATTACTCTTTCTGCAATCGAAGCTTTCTTAATTGAAAACGATGAATAATGATTAATATTAAAACGTTTCATTAATCTTGAAAATGTATCATTATAAAATTCAGTTCCTAAGTCGGTTTGTAAATGGTTAGGGGAACGATCACATGTACTTAAAACATTTTCAAATGCATTAGTTACTTCTAATTTTGATTTTGACTTCAAGGGTACAGTCCAAACATATTTAGAAAAACAGTCAATTATAACTAAGATGTAACTGAAACCTTTATTGTAATTTTTAATTTTTCTTAAATCAATAAGATCAGCTTGCCATAAGTCATCGATTCCTTTTAAAATAACACAACGACGTGCAAAGTTTTTTCTAGCTGTTTTATGTAATTCATTCACGACCTGTTGCTTTATCATTTTGAGACGGATTGTTAGTCTTCCTCGTACCACTGTTCGTTATTTTATGATCAATATAAGATGTCATACTTGTTTTTAAATGGTCTAATGAGGCTTGAATTTCTTTTGTAATCTCTATTTTTATTTTGTCTATTAATATTTGGACATCTTTTTTAGCGCACAAGTCATCAATTTTCTCATCTACATATTCCTTATTAGCAGCATCGTCTGCTTCAACAGGATTAATAACGCCTCGTAGTCTACTCATTTGCAAATTAAACTCGCCATTTGCAGTTTTTAATATTGTTTTGTCTGCGATATCAAAAATATCTGACAATCGCATCCTTTTGTGAATATGATGACCAAATTTATCTATATTCATTATGTGTGTACAGAGAGAATGCTTAAATGACAATGAAAACCATAATTATTTACCAAGATATTTATTAATTTATAAATTTTCCTTCGCGTAGTTCCTCTATAATAGATATTATTTCATTATCTAACCCTGTATTTCCAGCTCCTCGAGAAGCCATGAGTAGTTTTAATCTTTCAACTAATTCATTAGGATCATCCCAATAAATGTAGTCTACATTTTTATTCCATTTTTTCAGCATTTTCAGTCCTTTCCCTTTTTGAAATTTTAATTGATCGCTGCTGTCGTTTGGCAATTTAAATAGAGGTTTTATAACGTCCATATATTTTTTGCCTTTGTTGCTTTTTATTGGTTTTTTTGCATCATAGTCACGTCTATGAGCATTTGTATGAATCAACATTAATTTATAATTTTGTCTATCATTTTCGGTAACCAAATTTAAATCTGGATCTTTCTTTAATAAAAGTTCCTTTAGCCCTGGCGTGGATGAATATGTGTGTGTGCCTATTGTGATAGTTTTATTACCAATATTTATTTTAGTACATCCGAGCATTAACTTCCCTTTTTCATTTCTGACTCCGAAAGGAACATCATCTATCATTTCAGATGATAGAGACCATGATGAAACATTGTCGCCGACACCAACAGATTTGAACGAGTCGATACTGTTTTGTGAATTATCATCTGAATCTTCAGAATTTTGAATATAACCATGATCTTGATCATCAGTACCCACTTCAGGTATACTGGTATTTTTTTCCAAATCACTTTCAAATTTAACATATTCATCATTAGATAAATTGCTATCATGATGGTCTGCGTAATCATTATTTTTCAAATTAATATGATTTAAATTTTCGATGGATGTATTTTTGTTGGTTTGTGCTATTTGATTAAGTGGGCTGATTAACGGTTTAAAAACAGTTTGTAATGCTTTTTCATTATCATCTTCAATATTTCGCATTTTTCGGACCTTTTTCTTAACTGCTTCAGCAGCAGTAATAATTTGTCTTTTTAAAGATGTTTCCATTATATAATAATTGAATAAATGATCTACTGTCTTCCTTCACAGTTAAATTAGGAATAAACAATTTTTTATATAATTTTATATTTATATAAACGTTAGATCAATCAAAAACTACAAAACTATCAAAGTTTTTGCGATAGCCACCTTCATTCTTACGACAATCTTTATTTATAACTAGATAATTATAAGGTTCAGTCCATATTTTACTACATAACTCACGAAATTCATTCCATTTCATGTCTGTGTTTACGTGTTCATCATAAACATGACGTATATTAATATCATCTTGCTTAAAAAGAATAATGAGATTTGCATTATCTCTAATAAGCTGTTTGGGTACTTTGCTATATGTTTGATTTAAATAAAAACAATCTATATTTTTATGTCGACCCATTGCAAAATAATTTCTTATATTATTTTGGTTTTCACATGCTACATCATCAAATATAATAACTGAATCACATCTAGCTTCCTGTGGACTTATTACTTCCTCATTATCCTTAAATTTTGCAAACGATACATCTGGAACGTTAGCTAACACTTTTTCAACAAACACATACTTCGGTTGGTTTAGAGTTTTTGAGTAAACATATACATTACGAAACTTTAAACCATTCTTATGCAACAGCAAACCAATTACAAGATTTGTTTTTCCACAGTTAGATGGACCACATATAATACACCTTATAGTGTTTGGTAGTAGTTCACCGTGTCGTCGTTTGCTGTTTTGTGATTCCACGCAAATGGAATCAAGATGAAGTGAATGAGGTTGTTTAATGAACTTCATAATAACACGTCCGATGCTATGGGTAGTTATACTAACAATGAGTCAAATTGATGGATATGGTTATTTCTTAAAATTTATGATAGTATTAATTTAATTTTACTTTATACATCATTGTACTAATGATAGCTATTGCCTGCGCCTAGTATGCAATTATTTGTATTTTGTTGCTATAACATTTCTGTTAGGCTTTGGTTTAGTCAAATTACTTGGAATGACGAATTGTGTTTATTTATAAAATATAAACAGGTACGTAATGTCGAAGCGGACGAGATTCGATCGTATATTATTGGGCATTCTATCCCACCGAAGTGGAGGCGAAGCCGGAACGGCAGGTGGGGTAGAATGCCCAATAATATACTACTACTATTATGGTTCCTTGACCCACTGAGGTTGAAGTGGCCTATCTCACCTTAGTCCATCATCCACATAGAGCCATCGTCACCGAACCCCAGCTCTATACACACCACGAACACCAAATACTCACAAAATACTCAAGGCTAGAAGGTAAGGCAAGATAAGTTAGAAAGTTTAAGCATTAAAAAATATATATTAAGAACTTTTAGCAAAAGAATAACCAAAATGTTTTTTTTTTTTTTTTTACGAAAATTTAGGTCATACAACAAAATTATTATGTAGGCGTGATACTTACAATTTGTGTGATATCCCACTTCTGAGATATAAGGATATCTCAGAAATAACCGCAAGAACTTCCAAAACTTATTTATTAACCAGTATTAAACTCAAAACTTAATTAATTACACACATCAAAACTTTTTTTTTTTTTTTTGGGACGTGCCCACCACCCTAAGTCCCTACTACTGCAACTCCTGTAAGCCAGGATCAACAATAGTAACCATCCAAAATATCGTCGAGACAATGAAGCTCGACGTGTCCCAGGGGAATGATATTAACTGTCTTGGAACCCGCAGCGAAATTAATCATGAAATTAAATCGGAGGAGTAAGAAAATAACAGTTTTCCACTTCCCTCCTTACCAAGCGAGAGACAGAATAGAGTTTACATGTCATTGACATAAGAGTAGATGTTTACAACTGGGTTAAGCCCAGTTGCCAGGCACCACGGATGACATTATTAAGTTATGGGTCCTAAAATATGAGCTATTATATCTGATTCCAATAATAGGTATGGCAAAAACGCCTAAACGCACGGAAATTCATCCTAGTCGCAACAAGGTCCGAGTAGTAAATCACCCCAGATTTAATTTGCAAACTGTCAAACATAATATTGCGTTCACTTTGCCATAAACCACACTCCCACAGTATGTGATGAGCAGATTGCTCGTATTCACAATTAGATGTTGAACATGGACATAATGGTGAGGAAACAAGCTTAAAAGAAAATAACTTGCATTTAAAGTTGCCATGTCCTGTAAGAAATTGGGCAACGCAGTGATCCACCTGCAGCCAAGTCCTCTCCAACCGTTCACGGACGGATGGAAAGAACTGGTGAAGGTGGCGGCCCTTAGAAGAATTATCCCACCTTACTTGCCATTCATCTAAAAGTTCCTCCCATACATCAGCCAGTGGCTTAAATAGTCTAAGAATTTTAGCGCGGTCACGTTCTACAAGAAATTCATTTTTCAAGTGCACTCTCGATGAAAAATACATTGCTGCACGTCGTTGTGCTTCAAGATCGACCGGCAGCACTCCCGCGAGTACTGGTAGTGCTTCCGTACTAACAGTCCTGTATGCTTTACATAAAAATATCAATGCTAAACGCTGACTTTGAAGTAACTTACGTCGTACTGCGCCTATGGTGGCTCTATCGGCCCAAACAGGTGCTCCGTAGCACATACAACCTAGGTAAGTAGCCCCATAGATGGTTTTTAATGTATGAAAAGATAAACCCCATGTAGCCGTTGATATTCTAGTCAAAGCATAAAAGTTACGTTTAGCTTTTTCACCCACAATTTTAATGTGTTCAATAAATGAAAAATTTCTTTCTAGTACGAGACCGAGGTAACATACCGACTCCTTTCTTTTAACGGTGACGTTATCGAATTTGATGCTGGGCGCGGATTTAAGATTACCTTTCAAGATTAGTTGAAAGGTTTTTTGCGGCGCGAAGGTTAAGCGGTTCCGTTTGCCCCACGCGGATATTAAACGTAAACACGAGTGGGCTAAGTTTTCGAGACCAGACCGCGTATTGGACTGGATGAGCAGAAGGCCATCGTCCGCGTAACCAGTCAATGAACAGCCGTGCGGGAGCGGTATCGCGAGAAAATCATCAAATCCCAGATTCCAAAGATACGGCCCGATTACAGATCCTTGAGGACATCCCATAGTCAGTGCCTTCGACATAGAATGGTGCCCAAGTGTCAGTTTAACGGTACCGTGTAAGAAGTACGAGTATATAAGAGTGTAAATATTTCTAAAGCAACCTCGACTTTTCAATTTAAGCAGTAACATTGGCCACCACGCATTGTCGAAAGCACCAGAAATATCGAGGAAGATGCCTACGACGTATTTGCATTTCGATTTATTAACAGTTGTCCTGACAGAAAGCGCGGCGTCAGTTGTAGATTTGCCTATAGTAAACCCGAATTGATTATTATGAAATTTCGGCCCGTTCGGCAACAAACGTGGGACGATTAGGCGTTCGAGGAGTTTCCCTAACGAAGGTAGTAATGTTATAGGCCGATATGACTTAGGGTCATCTGGAGGCTTGTCGCCACTCTTCGGTATTATTCGTATAAAGCCACGACGCCAAACACGCGGGAAAACGCCCTCTGCAATACAACGACAGTAAACAGTTAGTATCATGTCACCAGCGGATTTACATGCTTCTTTAATCATCCGATTTGAAATTTTGTCTTCCCCTGATGATTTATTTACTGGTAGTTTTTTAACAACGTTGGAAAATTCGTCAATAGATGGCAGGTCTGACATAGGTGACATAGGTGGCTCAGCTGCCCACGCTCTAATCTGTTGGTGGTAGTCGTTGTCTTTAGAAACCGAGTCGTCCGGAATAAGACTGTTAAGCAGGCATTCCGTTGTCTCTTCAATACCAGCGGTATGTATGTCGTTTACTTTTATGTTTTGAATGTAAGCTAGGTCGACTGACCTGTTAGCTTTGAACTCGTGGTATAAAGGAGACCACGGACCCTCACTTTCAAGTCGTTCGACAACTTTGTGCAGTAAATTGCTTTTAGATTTTTCAACGTACGCTTTGTATCGAGACTTGGCAACTCTAAACGCATTTAGGGCAACGGTGAACGTGTTTCCCGTAACTTTATGTTTTTTAAGTTTATTTATCTTTCTGCGCGCTCTTCGAAAGCATTTACGTTGTTCAACTAAATAGGCACTCCACCAATCACATCTACGGATATTGGTCATAGATCCGCGACCAATGGCGATATCAGCACAGTAAGTGAAAGTGTCTGACATAATTTCAGCACTCTCTTCCGCCGATAGCCCATCGCGAGTGAAGTCCTTGGCATGTGAGGCGAACAATAAACTAAAAAAATTCCAATCTGCACCCTTAGATTTGTATCTAAAATTTTGACCTTGATGTTGATTAGAACCTTGAGACAACATAGGAATAAACTCGTACACGATTAGGCGATGATCACTACATGACGCGTCTGGGAGGACACGCCACCTATCCAAGCGGACGTCGGCACTAGATAGTGTGACGTCAATACAAGATTCGCCCATGAGGCTGCAATAAGTAGGTGGTGCATCGGGAGTATTATGAATTGATAGGTTCATCTCAGCGATGAAATCCTCAACAGCATTGCGCCGTTCAGTATCTGTGGACCGAACCTTGCCATACCAGAGCGGCGAAGACGCGTTAACGTCTGCGCCGATGATAACTTTGCAGCCCGCAAGTGACCGCAAGACATTACGGAGGTTGTGAATATGAGGACCAACAGGGTCAGAATATTGAAAATAATAGCTCACAACATAAACTTTAAAAGAAGCCGATGAAATCTCTGCTACAGCACAGTGTGGGGTCATGAGATTACGCAATGATGTTACGGTAATGTTTGACGAACGTGATACATAGATTCCAGCCCGTGCCTTACTGTCTAGTTGAACTACATTGTTACGTAAGCTGGCGTTTTGATATTGTTCCTGAATTAGTACAATATCCAAATTATATTCTATAATTAATTTATCTAGCTCAGACGTCGCCACCCTGTCGTTGTGAAGATTTAATTGTCCTATAGCAAAACTAACCATAGTAATTAGTAGTTGGTATTAAGTACAAGTTGCTCTAATTTAAGTTTATATGAAGCACAGTCTTGTGACCCGCAGCGATGGTTGTGTGCTTTTTTAAAACGTTTACACACTACGCAAATTGGTACGAAATCTATATTATCTCTATGCGGACAGTCTTTGGTGTCATGGGTCTCAGCGCAATTAGCACAGGTGGGCGATTCGGCAGCGCAATGTTTCCTGACATGTCCGAATTGTTGACAATGTAAGCAGCGGACAACATCAATGTCATCTATAAAGCGGCAGGTAGCCCAATCAATAAATAATTTCTCTTTAGTGTTAACTAAATGTTTACGCACCGCAGGCTCTAATTCAATACCTATCCATTTCCTACCATTATCCATAGTACGTTTGCGTATAATCTTTGTGGATTTAATAAATTCTTCCTCAATAATTGATAGTTCATCTTTAATGTTCTGGCGGAATAACGCGGTTAGAAAGGCACCATCCTCCATAGAATAGGGAACGTCTTTTACTAAAATTCGAGGTCTACGGCCTTTTGGCTGTTCGAGACGCAAGCCGGCAGATTTAATCGCGTCGACAGATTGCAATTTTTTTATTTGGGTCTCATTCGCTACACGTAACACGACACCGGATTTAGCGGTTTTTTTAACACCGACGATTTGGAAGCCATCATCAGTTGGTTTAATAGCTTTCATTAGCGCCTGTTTTGTAGCCGACGACGACGCGTAATCAGCTGAGCGCTCCGTGGTGGGATATGCAACTACGCACGGCAGCGGCGGGCGCGACTGTAAAGCGGGAGTAATTTTTGAAGTCCGTAACTTCAATGATTCCGCGTAAGAAATCTTATTATTCGGGCTAACTGTGACATTAGATTTTACTTTTTCTAATTCTCGCTCCGTACGAACTAATTTGGTTTCAGTAGAGGAAGATTTAATCGCGAGCAGAGATACAATTGCCGTAATACGCTGAGTCATATCCATAATGGCAGACTTGTTCGCAACGTTAATTCGGGATCCTTGATCGTTGACAAGGTCGTTAATTTTCGATAAATATGCCGATGCCTCCGACACTAGTTCGCAGTAGTCGGCATTGCTCGCGTCACTAGCATTCAATAAGGATGAATTGTTATCAATGACGTTAGATGGTTGTACTTGTAACCGCTTGGATCTATCTTCGGGCGAAATGTAAGACGGAGACATTTCGCTGAATAAGCGTTTAGAACTCGCGGAGGTCGGGGACCTGTTTGTTAGGGCACTTCTGCGAAATACATTCCCACCTCGATCGGGCGGGTCATCATTATACGTAGATGACATGATCTTACTATAAGAATAAACAGGTAACGAGAAACAAAACTAGATACGAATAACCGAACACAAACTAAACGGTCGTAGAAAGTTTTTCACTCCACCCGCAATACTAAAAAAAAAACTAATAATTGTACTTACCGAATCCAATGTTTAACAATAAATCACAAATATTAATATTTACACGTATAAAAACTTACTCAGCCAGCATTTAAAACAATACCACACAACCAAACAACAAACCACGGTCCTGATTCGATCGCGAAACCAATAAATCACGAAATAATATAAGGAGCCGATTTGACGTTTACCGCACCGTACGGAAGCGCGAAGGGAAGTCACATCAAAACTTATTTTATTTTATTCCTTTCTTTTTACACACAGTAAACTTATTAGATCCAAACGTCTGCACAGTATCGAGTCGCCCCGAACACTGCCCGGCGTTCGTATCTCCCACCGTGTCCGGTCCGCCGAGTCATCCCCCCCACCGATCGATCTGGTGTGACCATTACAATAAAATAACGAACTACCTACTTTGAGCACACTAGCGCCGCCAGTTTGGCCAGTGCATTTTGCCGTAGTTCTTATGCAGAGCGATAGATGTCGCTACAAAAGTAGGTTCTATTTACGAAACCTTACAAAAGTAATACTTCCCATCAATTTCGTCGCCATCTGCATCGTATTGCTAAATACAATTTATTTCAATAATAAAATGACATCAATAAAGTACTGACCTACTAGCTTTTAAATAACGCGTAAGTACTTATTAGTACTTTACTTATTCGCTCGGACAGCCGCTAGCCGTCTAGTACCAGCTGACTGGCGGGCGTTCGGGTCATTGAACCCGCCGCCCGCGCCGCCCTCACGAGGCGGCTTCAGAGTAGCGAGCTAGCGACTGCGGCCGATTTTGAATGAATTATTGGTGCACTACTACTAGCAAACTCGATCAAGTGAAAATATTCTTTTCACTTGCCAACTTTTTTATTATAAACAGTAGAGTTAATCGAAGACTTTTTTTTGTTCTACTAATTATCATAAGTTTCCCACCTTTCGGTTCCACAACGACTACAATTTCACGGTGTATAATGTTATTTCGCGTATTGTAACGTTCATTTGTGTTTGTTATTTATGTTGAGACATCACTCATACACGCCCACGCACACACACTGGTTTGCCAGTTCGTACAGTTCATAGCAATGTAAATCTTAGCGTGCTTATGGACTATTGAACTCGATTGTACAAGTAGCTAGTGACTTCCTGAACAGTAATGAAATTGGCAACGCAATAGTTTTAGAACATCCAATAAGGAATTTAGGTGATAAGTTATCAGGCCCACTGGATTGAAATGGATCAAGTTTACTTAGTAATTTAACGAAAGATTCCAAATTTCAATTGAGTGAATATCATATAGTGCTTTAGAATTTGAGACAGTTTGGAGACAACAAGATTGGGTGTTAGATTGAATACTAGGAGAAGAATAAGAAAAGAAGAGTGAAAATGAGAAGAGAATGCGTTACAGATAGAGTCCGCAGAAGAAACAACAACATCACCGTACTTAAGATAGTCTATCTTCTATCTTCTATCTATCTTTATAAATATAAAAGGAGAAACTGACTGACTGAATGACTGACTGACTGACTGACTGACTGACATATCCACGCAGGGCTTAAACTATAAGGGAAAAAACTATAAAACTATGGGGGTGCAAAGTTAATATGAAATTTCTTTGATTTTCAATGAAACTTGGCGAGTATAGTCTTTGTATGACGTAGGCATCCGATAAGAAAGGATTTTCCGAAATTTTGCCCATAAGGAGGGGGATAGGGGGACCAAGTTTGTACGAGACAACGTGATTCCTTGGTCCAATCTACTTCAAATTTTGCATAAACATTTTTTCTTTTTGTTTTTTTTTTAGCCTATTTCAAGGTAAGATTTTAAATTTTATTAAGAAAGAAAAATTCAACCTCAGGCGGGACTCGAACCCGCGTCTTCTGGATCGGTACTCCAGACGCTCTGCCAACTGAGCCACCGAGGTATCCGCCTGATGTGTTGAATTTTGCCTTCTTTATGTTACTTATGTCTTATGGCGACATAGCAACATCGATTGGACAATTCTGTCCAACCCAGAATACTCCCTTTACAGCGAATAGATTCCGGATGATATTGCATTGCCTTTATACAATCTTTTTGTTTTTTTTTTAGCCTATTTCAAGGTAAGATTTTAAATTTTATTAAGATAAAAAAATTCAACCTCAGGCGGGACTCGAACCCGCGTCTTCTGGATCGGTACTCCAGACGCTCTGCCAACTGAGCCACCGAGGTACCCGCCTGATGTGTTCCAGAAGACGCGGGTTCGAGTCCCGCCTGAGGTTGAATTTTTCTTTCTTAATAAAATTTAAACATTTTTTAACAGAATTGATGGAAGACGTATTTCGTATTTTATCGAAATTCAATCCCTGACGGGATTAAAAAGAGATAGAGATTTAGGCTTAACCTAACTCTGCATACATTATGAACAAATAATTCTAAATTTAATTTGATTGACAGTACTAACTATGTGTGCAATTATTTTTATTTGACGAAAGATAAGTATTATCTTTCAAAGTACTGTAAGAGGCAGTTAGCTGTGTCTCTGTCATACTATTTTGATATTTTAGCCAAAAATATGGCTATTCAACATATTGGTTCTATTGAGCCTGTTTCTGACATTGTAAGTGATTTTAGTTTGTAAGACAACAGAGGTATCCTCTTGCATTAATTCATCCACCAATGGTTGCACCTCGAGTGATTGTGTGGTAGACATAGGTCAGTCGGCGTGCAGCATTATGGATGGTAATAGGCATTGTATCAGCCTGGTGCACCAAAATATACAAGGAATAATGAATAAAGAACTAGAAAGTGAATTATTTTTAAATTGTAACAATATAGATATTCTTTGTATCACAGAACATTGGCTGAAAAACCATCAGTTAATTTTTAATTTTGGTAATCACCAGGTTGGTAGTTCATTCAGCAGAGAGAATGCCATTCATGGTGGCTCCTTAATCCTATTAAATAATCAAATTAAATTTAAAGAGCGAAAGGACATAGTGAGCCTCTCTGTTGAGCGAACAATTGAGATAGCCTGTGTGGAATTAGAACGGTTCATTATAAAAAGTGTATATAGGCCACCATCTGGGCTGTATGACTGTTTTGAAGCGGTGATGGATGAAGTGCTTTATAAAGCCTGTCATAGTACAAATAAATCGATTATTACATGTGGCGACTTCAATGTTAATTTATTAGAAAAATCTGGTTCCAGCATTAAAATCATCAACCTTTTTCAGTCATACAATCTAAGTAACATATTCTTGGAGCCTACTAGAATTACTGCTACTTCAGCTACATGTTTGGATAATATTTACACCAATATTATACCAGATCAAAAGAAAATTATAAACCTACTGGACTCCGATCACTGTGGACAGCTGATCTGTTTTCATAGTGAAAAGAGAAAAGTAGCTCAAAAGGATATCACAGTTAATCCAAAAACACATGGTCGCTTGGAGGCATTTAAAAATAAACTTAGTCATAAGTTACCTTTATTACCCTATAATAGTGACCCTAATAAGCTTTATGATTCTTTTTTTAATATTTATTGCAAAGATTTTAATTCTACTTTTACACCCAAGACGATCAGAGTTAATGGAACTGCATCTTTCAGTGAATGGGCCACTGTTGTTATTCATAAAAGTAGGAAGAGACTTTATGAGCTGTACAATGAAAGAACTTATATCACTACCCCGGAGTTTAATTCTTATGTTAAAAGCTACTCCAAACTATTTAAGAAGGTTTGTTGTATAGCAAAGTCACTTTATATTAGCTCGAAAATAAGAAATAGTAATAATGTTATTAAAATGACTTGGAATATTATCAACAGTGAAACAGGGAGATCTGTTGGCCGTAACAGTGAATATAGTCTTATTATTGATGAACAAATAATTAAATCAGACTTAGAAGTTGCCACCGCATTTGAAAATTTCTTTACGGGTATTCCTGTTGTGGTCACTAGATCCTTAAATTCGTCACCCACTGTTGCAGAGAACCTACTTAGGGAAAACGTAAAAGCTAGCTTTATTGAATTTAATTTTAAACATGTTAACAGTAGCGATATTATTAAAACTTTCAATACACTAAATGTAAAAAAAACTGCAGACCTGTGGGGAAATTCTGTTGACGTTGCCAAATTTATTATTCACATTGTAGCACCCACTTTATCCTTTATATTTAATCAATGTATTGATAGTGGTAAATTCCCTGATCTTATGAAAAATAGTAAGATTATACCTTTGTTTAAGTCAGGTAGCACATCAGACCCTACTAATTATAGACCGATATCAGTGCTACCAACATTCAGTAAAATTTTTGAAAAAATAATTTTAGATCAATTACAAAGTTTCTTTTACGCCAACAACCTAATTAATAGAAAACAGTTTGGCTTTACCAAGGGTCGTTCAACAACCGATGCCGGTGTTGAACTTCTAGGTCACATTTTTGATGCATGGGAAGAGTCACACGATGCCTTAGGTATCTTTTGCGATTTGTCTAAGGCATTCGATTGCGTTTTTCACGATACATTGATCAGGAAGTTACACCACTATGGCGTGAGGAACACTTCTCTGAATCTTCTTATTTCGTACCTGGGTAAGAGGATTCAGAAGGTGGACGTCAATGGAAAGAGATCCCCGGGGTCGGTTGTTACTATGGGAGTTCCGCAAGGTTCAATTCTTGGCCCTTTTTTATTTCTAATTTATATTAATGATTTACCCTATCTGATGGGAGATAATCAAGAGATAGTGTTGTTTGCAGACGATACCTCGCTTTTATTTAAACTAAAACGTCAGCAAAGAACTACATACAATGTGGACACTGCTATCTCGAAAGTGGTACATTGGTTCAATGCAAATAATTTAGTTTTGAATGAAAACAAAACTAAATGTATTAAGTTTACAACGCCTAACGTCAGACAAGTTAAAACCAGTGTACTAGTTAACGGTGGAGAGTTGGATCTTGTAGATACCACTGTATTTCTAGGCATTACCTTAGATGCTATGCTTCAGTGGGGCCCACATATAGATAAATTGTCGAAGAAGCTTAGTTCTGCAGCTTATGCCGTTAAAAAAATTCGTAATTTAACGAATATAGATACAGCTCGGTTAGTTTATTTTAGTTATTTCCATAGCGTGATGTCATACGGCATTCTACTGTGGGGGAATGCTGCTGACATCCAAACTATTTTTGTGTTGCAGAAAAGGGCTATTCGATCAATTTTTAACTTAAGTCCCAGATATTCACTGAGGGAGAAATTTAAAGAAATTGATATTATGACTGTTCCATCACAGTATATTTACGAAAATCTTTTATATGCTTACAAGAATATCAATCTCTTTGAAAAACATTGTGATATCCATAATATTAATACTAGGAATAAGAATAAATTTGTTGTTCCTGGAATTAGGCTCCAGAAAATCAGTAAATCCTTTAGATGTCAATGCATACGCTTTTATAACAAAATTCCAACCCATGTACAGACATTAAGTCTCAGCAGATTTAAATCCTTTATCAAACAGAGACTTTGTGCTAAAGGCTACTATACGTTAAAAGATTACATGGATGATAAAACTGCTTGGGATTGAATAGTTCTAATGAACCGGGGTATCGAACGTCTTTTACTGTAATTTATTATGATTTGGACATTATTTTTTCATGACATTGATGTTAATTATTATTATTATTATTATATTTTTTTTTGTTGACATTAATTTATATCTTGATATGAATTGTCATATCAAGATATAATAATATAATAATAAAAATCTATAGGTAATCTAAATTACCTATAGATTTTTAATTATTATTATTATTTGACTTTATTTATTTTATATTTTTGACATTATGTTAATGTTATGTTTTGACATAATTATTTTATATTTGACATTATGTTGATTTTTATGAAATGGAATTATTTATAATATACATATCTATGTGAATGTGAGCACTTTGTAGGTAGATAAACATACGCTTACAAACTAATGTCTGGCGGCTTTGGGTTTTTGAAATGGCCTACGCAAATGTCCGGCTGATCTTGCATAGACGTGCGTCGGGTCGTTAAGCTCCCACAATAATGGTTTGAGCTAAACGATGGATGACGTATGCGTGCTGTCAGTATGGACAGGTCAACTCAAAGCTGCACTGGTGCTTTCTTCAAAAGGCCATCTCAGACATTAACCTACATAGTCAGGCTCACATATTGTAACCAAAATGTTTGGACTTTAAAAGAGACCATGATTCTCTGAGTTTGTTTCGGCATTTCTTCTCAGAGGTCGTCAGTTAGGAAATGCCGATGTCAACTAGATACTAAAAAAAATAAATGTACATGACTTGTAAAAGTGTCTTTAAAAAGATCTATTTACAGAAATAAACAATCATTCAATCATTCATATGTTGGAGGTGATATCAATACTCCTTAGTGCTTTTGATTTAAATTACTTTTTATTTTGACACATGCTTGAAAACTCAATCCGATTTTATTCAAAAGAGGTTGAACTCACATAAAAGCTTGATGCAATGCAAATATTTTATACTCCTTTAAATTGGAATTTCTGTTTGTAATTTCATAATTATATAAAAGTATGTGTACGGTAATTACACAAAAAAATAATTTCTAAAATGTTTGTCTGTCTCTCTCTTCGTTCCTTCTAATTGCTGCAACAGCTGGACCGATTTTGTGGGGACTTTTACCATCGTTATAAGGAGTAACTTAGGGTATTTTAATTTAAGAACAAGAAACGAATTAGAGTTCCGTATGACTTAAAAACGCGGGAGCTGACCAATGCATGAATATGAACATTAAATTTTCATTAAATTTCACGCGAACAAAGTCGCGGGTAACAGCTAGTATACATAAAAGGAGAAGCTGACTGACTGACTGACTGACATATCAACGCAGGGCCTAAACTACAAGGGTTAGAAACTTGAAATTTTGCACAGGGATTCCTTTTATAACGTAGGGGAGCACTAAGAAAGGAATTTTGAAAATTCACCCCCTAAGGGGGTAAAACGGGGGTGTAAGGTTAACTATGTAACTTTGCTGTTTTTGAAGTTATTCAATTGAAATTCAGTTTGAAGATTTTTCATTGAAAGTTATGAAACACGTGTGAAATATTTTTTCAAAAATCATCCTTTAAAGGGGTAAAATGGGGGTGCAAAGTTAATATGAAATATCTTTGATTTTCAAAGTTATATCAATAAAATGTTATATTTGGGTTATAAGATCCTAATCATGATTATTTCCGACATCACTTTTTTGGATTTCATCGCTTAAGGGGTTAAAAGGGGGTGCAAAGTTAGTATGAAAGTTCTCTAATTTTCAATGAAACTTGGCGAGTGTAGTCTTTATATGACGTCCGATAAGAAAGGATTTTCCGAAATTTTGCCCATAAGGGGGGGATAGAGGGACCAAGACAACGTGATTCCTTGGTCCAATCTACTTCAAATTTTGCATAAACATTCTTTAATAGAATTGATGGAAGACGTATTTCGTATTTTATCGAAATTAAATCCCTGACGGAATTAAAAAGAGATAGAGAATTATGTTGGAGGTGATATCAATACTCCTTAGTGCTTTTGATTTAACTTACTTTGTATTTTGACATATGCTTGAAAACTCAATCCGATTTTATTCAAAAGAGGTTGAACTCACAAAGCTTGATGCAATGCAGATATTTTATACTCCTTAAAATTTGAATTTCTGTTTGTAATTTAATTTAATTAACGGTAATTACATAAAAAAATAATTTCTAAAATGTTTGTCTGTCTTTCTCTTCGTTCCTTCTAATTGCTGCAACAGCTGGACCGATTTTGTAGGGACTTTCACCATCGTTATAAGGAGTAACTTAGACTAATTTAATTTAAATTTAATTTAAGAACAAGAAACGAATTAGAGTTCCGTATGACTTAAAACGCGGAAGCTGACCAATGCATGAATATGAACATTACATATTTCGTTAAATTTCACGCGGACGAAGTCGCGGGTAACAGCTAGTTAGGTATAACATTCGATTTAGAACGCTGCTTCACAAAACTCCAAAAGCGCTTAGGACTTTTTTCAATAGAAATCTCCGTAGCTGCTAGGTAGGTTGAATAACATTTCTCCTCACCCTTTCTAACCCTCTCATGTAATAGTTTAAATGTTGCCTCATCCGTAAGTCTTCCATATAACTTAAACTTTCGAAGATATTTAAAATTCTCTTTGATTAGGTGCTTAAGTGAAGGTGAGTACCAAATCGGGTAAGAGTTTGGTAAAACTTTTTTAACTGGAACAAAATTGTTTTGAATATCCCCTATGGTGGTATAGAAATAGTTAATTGCGTCATCTAGGGACATATCTGAAAGCGTGCCTGACCAGTCTATAGCTGATAATTCGCAATTAATCGCCGTAAAATCAGCCTTATCATAAGGATAGCGGGTATAAGGTGCGTTAATAAGGTGGGTGTACTCGGCAAAGACGACATCGAGAGAAAAGGCAGGATGTTGTCTATCAACAGGTACCAAATGCGCTAAGCATTCACTAACTGACACAACATCATTTATAATCATAATAATTTTATAATCATTTATTTATTTTCTCTCCACAACATTATACACAGAATGATACAAAAATGGGCAATGAACAAGATAAAAGCTTACATTAATGTGTACACAATATTGTGGGAGACTGGTGCCCAAACTAGGCGGAAGCCTGTATTTCAGGTCACCAGGTCTCCTACCCCAGACTGTTGGTTCTATTTAAGTAAGCTGAGTAGTGAACAGTTAGTACAGGAATTATGGCACATTGTTGGTGAGCATACTTTTATAACTATATATATTAACAACAAATTACATTTAATTAAATTACAATTACATTTAGATTATATTTTATATTATATTATTATTTTTTTATTCTTAAATATTTATAACATTATATTTATGCTTATTATATTTTATTTTGTATGGAATGTGTGTGTGTTGAGTGAATGTAGGGGTGAGTTGGGAATTGTATGTATGTTGTGAGAGTGTAGGTATGTTAGGTGTGTGCGTGTATGGACCATCGGCCGAATGAGAGCAACTTTAGTTCAGTATTGTAAGCAATTGTTCAGTCGTGTCGTAGTCCAATGTCATAAGCCAACTTGTTATTTTATCTTTGCCAGCTTTTTTTGTTAATGGATACATGTTCAACTTTTTGTTTAATTGGTTGTATAGATAACCCCCTAGAAAGCAAAAGAATCTGTTGATGAAGTGAGTAGAGAAGAGAGAGAGAGAACGATCGACTGGTTTGAAATGTCGTCTAACCGTATCAATGGCAGGACTGTACATTAACATTGTATGTTGTTTTTGTACCTGAGCTTTTCTATATAGATCTGCTGTGGGGAAACGGAACGGCAAGAAATATGAGACCTTTAGAATTGCCCGCTGTGCTCTCTCCACCTGAATAATCGCCGACTTGCTCGCACCACCCCATGAAGTAATGCAGTATGTTAGTAAAGACTCACAAAGAGCGTAATATACTGATTTCTGTAGCCCTTCGTCCGCTACATGTCTTAGGTTTTTGAATACGTATATGAGCTTTCTTAGCCTGGATGTAAGAGCCTCAATGTGTGGGTGAAAGCCCATCGTGGAGTCAAGCAGAACCCCGAGGTATTTTACTGTCTTTACTTTTTCAAGGTGAGCACACGTGCAGTCATTAGTAAGGGGAGTGGGACACGTGTGAGCCAAAATCGTGTATAGAGTAGTCGACTGTAGTGCATTATTCTGAATGGCAAACGGAATGTACTTGGTTTTAGCTGCGTTCAAAGTCAGAAAGTTGTCGCGTAGCCAATCAGAGACAGTGTTCAAGCCATACTGGGCGCATTCGTAAACATTTTTCCATGAATTTGAAGTAAAAATGAGGGCTGTGTCATCGGCATAGGTGAAAACCCTTCCATTATTGAGGCTGATCGAACTCAGGTCGTTAATATAGATAAGGAAGAGTGTAGGAGAGATCACACTTCCCTGTGGAACTCCGTGCTCGACTATTTCCTCACTGCTTATGTACCCGTCTATCTTAACGCACTGCGTACGATCAGTAAGATAGTCTTTATAGATTTTAAGTGGTATTCCCCTGATCCCTATTCCCTCCATCTTCTTTATGAGGATGGGGACAGAGACAGTATCGAAGGCTTTTGCCAGGTCAAGGAAAATTCCCAGGACTTTTCCACCGCTGTCCAGATTCCTAGCAATATATTCCGTTAGGTTATGCACTGCGTCAGATGTGGAAAGACTAGAGCGGAAGCCGTACTGTGATTTTGATATTATGTTGTATTTGTCTAAATAGCTTTTTAACCTAATATTCATAATACGCTCGAGAACTTTCGACAGCGCTGGGAGGAGAGCAATGGGCCTATAATTGGTTACTTGGTCTCTGTCCCCACCCTTGAAGACGGGTTGCACTATTGATTTTTTAAATACTTTAGGACATATCCCCCTTTTAAGGGATAAATTACAAACGTGGGGTAAAGGCGGAACGACAATCTTAATGTGTTGCTTAATGAGGCTGACAGAAATCCTATCCCAACCTACAGCACAATCACTTCTTAGGGACATTACTATTCTACCGACTTCCTCTTCGTCAGTTGGGAAAAGGGCCATTGAGTCATGGTTCGAACGACTGGATGTATAGTTGATTGGCACGGCTCCCTGAATTTTACTTGCTAAGTTTTTTCCTATTGTTACAAAATATTCGTTAACATTTTGAACTGATTGAGTGGGGGTGGAGGAAATTGAGAGAAGCTCTGAAGGGCTCTCCTTTAGTTTAGCTCTGTTCGTAATATTATTGATAGCCTGCCATAGTTTTTTATTGTTACTGCCTGCATCCCTTATTTCATTCCTTTCATATTCCCTTTTCACTTTTTTAATGAGGTTATTACAGAAGTTTCTGTAGCGCCTATACATAACAAGTAAAGTTTCATTGCTTGGATCCTGCTTTAGCCGCTTATGCATACGATCGCGATGTCTTATGCATCTAAGGAGACCAGTAGTTATCCACGGCTTTATTACTTTTTTGCGATTTGGACGTTTGGCTGCCGTTGTACTGGAGTCTATTATTACTTTTAAACTATTTACAAGATACTCGGCTGCCTGATTAGGATCCTGCATTCCGTATATTTTGCTTAGGTTCAATTTATTGATTTTCTCTGTTATCAAACTGTAGTTAGTGCGTGAGACAACTTTAGTGGCTTTAACTTTCGGTATAGTTTTCAAAAGAAATAGTATAACTGTGTCGTGGTCAGTGAGATATGTATGTGCGATTCGAACTTTAGCTGGGAGACAGAATTTGATTATAATATGGTCTAAACAATTATCATGACGCGTGGGGAGGGTATGGGCTGGAAGCAGACCAAAAGAAGCCAGCAGTATTAGGTATGCGTTCTTGTTAGGGTCCTGGGATTGTTCACTTATGTTTATGTTAAGATCACCGGTAATTAGAATGTTAGTGAATTTGTCCAGTTTGCAAAGTATGTTGTATAAAGAGTTTAGAAAGTTGGTTACATCCCTGTGTGCCGGAGACCGGTATATTGCTAGAATAGCTAAATTTTTGTCTACTATTAACTGAAGGCAGTTCCAGCCCGGGATTATCGGTTCTTTGACGGTTATTGGGAGTGTTTTGTTCGCGAAAACTACAACGCCATCGTTTTGAGAGTAATTATTTTCGGTCAGATATGTGTCATAACCATCCAACAATGGAGTATAGTTTGATCTAGTTAGCCAGCACTCCGTTAAAATAACTAAGTCCCAGTTAACTTTAGTTCTTGCAAGAACCACATTAAAGCCATTTATATTTTTGTTAATGCTTCTTATATTCTGGTGTATTAATTTTAAATTATTGTTGGGATTGAAATTGGGTGGAGTACAGGCATCTATGTCAGAGCGGGTTGAGTCTGCCACCGAGATGGAGTCAATGTAATTGATATTTACTTCTGTGTTATCGAATTTTAGAGTAAAAATTAGCTGGCGCTAGTAAAATGCATAAGTGGTGCTCATTATATTGCAATAACACAAATGAGTGAGACAAATGGACCGATAGATACATGCGTGTATTTTTATTGTTTGGAGAGTGTGCGGTATAGTATGGTTTCAGGTGGATGTCGGTGACGGGAATTATTGTACTTGCATTTCTGTAGCATTGATTGTTTAAGGTTGACCTACCATAAATGATATTGTATAGACGGGATGTTGCTGTAAGAGTTGCTTTATGAACTATGTGTTTTTGTGAAGGTGTAATCTGAAAGAGTATACTGTGTAAAACTAGTGTAAAACTAAATATATACCATATTTAGTTTTACAAATATTATTGAATATGCATCTGTTTGCTAGATGTTTTATACTAGACAATAGCAGTGAGAATTTAAACTTTATACCTACATATAACAATTTTTGGAATCCAACTATTTTATCATTATGACCTAGGTTACAACTTTTCATTATCATAGGAATATTTTTTACAAAGAATAGTCATGGTTTTAGCTTACTGAGATCTGATTCGTTGTCGATGCGAACGGGCAGCTCTCCTTCCACTTTGCGCAGGTACACTTGTCCTCTAGATGTCCAACAATAAGGGTATCCTTGATCTTTCGCATATTGTCGGGCTAAGTAGTAAAGCTTTTGAGTCTTGAAGGTTAATGCTTCCGAAATATAAACCTTATTAGCGCAGCGGTATTAAAGGCTACTACCTGTGGTAGGTGTCCTGGGTTCGAGTCCCGGTAGGGTAAGGTGCCTGTGTGGTGAGCATGGACATTTTGACCTGAGTCATGATGTTTCTAGGTATAATAATAATGAGTATGAATTTTAAAATGTATAAAGTATGTTAATTAGTATGCACTTAATTGTAAAACAACACGCTAGAGTTATTATTACTATTATAAAACTTTATTTACTTGTATCTCATTGTAAGTGAACCATGTTCTTATGAGAAATAAATTCTTTAAACCCAAACCCAAATTGGTCTAACTGGTCCAGAGATCCCAAGGTGTTCAGTGTTTAATTTGCCTTCCATTACCTTCTTTTTGTTGAAGCTTTTAACTATTTGAATTATTTTCTCTTTTTTCAGAACGCTGTTGAGCTCAACTATTATAGGTTTTATATTTCCTTTGTTTGTAGTGATTCTGTATATATCCTTAATTTCGCAGTCATTCAATTCTAACTCCAAAGTTTTAGCCATACACTTCACCGCGTTACTGATATCTTCCTTACTTTCTGCTTTCTGGTTACCCTTATTTGTCGTAGGCACGTTACGTATTTCCAAAGTCGCGGATCTAGTCTTGCGTTCCAGTGCTTCAATTTTATCCTCTAATTTTATAATCAGTTGTTTATCATGTGCTCTTTCTTCCTCCAGATTCCCAAGTGACTTTAAGATGCTGTCGTATTTATCGGACATGAATTTCAAGCTTTCTTTCAGCTCTGCATTTTGTTTTTTTAATTCAGTAAAATGTGTATCTACTGTAGTTTTCAGTGATGATATCAGCCCTGACATCTCAGCCTTCAGTTCTTTGTAGTCGTCATCTATCTCCTTTCTGCGTTTTTGCCATACACTAACATTAGTGTTGACACAGCCCTCTAATGGCGTATCTGAGTCATAATATACTTGCGCGGCCGCGGGTGCAGGGAGGGGTGGCGATCGGCGGAGCGGCATGACGTATTTTCCGATATGCTTTGTAATTAATATAGCTAGTATTTTATTAGAAAGGCCTGATATATTATAAGCCTCAAAAAATTAAAAATAAACAAAAACACAAAAAGAATTGCAGGCTGCCGGGTTCGATCTCGGTAGTACTGACTTCGCAGGTCTCTGCGGCGCTTGATGGTGCTATCTTAACACATTAGCGGCAAGCCAAATTAAGTAAGTGCTTCTCTAAAGAGTATTGAAGTTGTTGCAATTCGTGACCATATAAGGTAACGTTTTGAGCCGCTTCGGGCGGTCTGACTCACCAGCTAGTGACGAATAGGAGCATCGCGCACTGATGACTCACTGCATGTGTTTGATGATTGTTCTTTTATTGACAGAATGTTATCGCTTATTACTATTTTTCCTCGTTATCTTTGACCATTAGTGTTTATTATGTATTTTGTTAACTTGTACACAGCCTTATACAGAGAAATAAATTATTTTAATAGCATTTTAAGCATTGCACAGAGCTAAGTCCAGAATCCTCCCATATTCGTTTAATATTCCATTGAATTGATCAAGGGCTAATACACACAATTCATCAGTCAGCATGCACTCATCACCAATAGAGATTTAGGTAGGAAGTAATAAATTCGAATTCCATTTCCATAGTATTCCGCTAAGATTGAAATCGCCAATAATAAAAAAATTGTCAAGTGGATTATTAAACACTACATCGCCTACGCTGCTAAGAAAATTTGTTACTTGGTCAGAAAAAGAATAACCACGACTTTGTTTGCACAAGTAAATTACACAGATGTGTAACTTAATACGGTCTCTAGTATTAGACTGACGAATACTCAATTTTACGCTGATGAGTGAAATGACGGTTGCGGAAAAGCAGAAATACACTTACGAACAGCTATCAACACGCCTCCTCCGCGAGTCTAACCAGGAAGACAATAATCACGGTCACGACGCCAGACCATGTATTGATCCCCAAATTATTATGATCCTGCATTATATAAAATAAAGTAAAATTAGCGTCATTTAATTGCAAAAGTATTAAGAGATCGTATAAGCACGTAAAGGAATTATGTACCGAATACGACATTGTAGCATTGCAAGAATTGTGGATTTTACCTGATGACATTGACTTTCTAAGTCAAATAGATAATGATTTTTTATACTATGGAATCTCATCTGTGGACACAACACAGGGACCGTTACGTGGACGACCGTATGGAGGTGTAGCAGTGCTCTGGAGGAGGAGTTTATTTACAAAAGTAACACCAATCATGTGTGAATCAAAACGTATAGTCGCCGTGCGAATACAGTTACCTGAGTGCGGTGTCATCGTCATGTCTGTATACATGCCTACTGAGTGTTCAGATAATTTGCCATTGTTTACAGAGTGCCTGAGCGTAATTAATTCAATAATAGAGGAATATGATGATGAAATAGTGTTTGTGTTAGGTGACTTTAACGCGGACATTGGCAGCCTTTTCGGAAACGATCTGGTAGGATATTGTAACGACCAGTCATGGATATGTGCGGACATTGAACTTCTGGGTAAGTCGTCAAATACTTTTACATATCTCAGTGAGGCACACGGCACAACAAGTTGGTTAGATCACTGTGTAGTGACGCCCGCTGCGTGGAACACGATAAGGAAAGTAACTGTTATGAATGAAGTAAATTGGTCAGACCATTACCCACTAGTAGTTGAATGTGACTTTAACATTGTAAACCGCAAAACTTACGTGCATAATAGTATCATAAATAAAACAAACCTAAACAATCGAAATAAATTACAACTATCGGAATATAGCAAGTTATGTGATAAATACCTATGTAACTTTAACTTAACATTGCAATGTAATAAGGGTGTGGGACATACATGTAATAGTCATACCTGCTTTAATTTAATTAATAAATATTACGAAGATATAATCAGTGTGATGCGAGCGGCCGCTATTAACTCGTTCGCAGCAAAACAAGTAACTAAAAAATGTAAACATATAGCTGGTTGGAACTACCACGTAAAACCATTGCATACACTCGCAAGAGAAGCTTTTCAGGTTTGGTTATTGCATGGAAGGCCAACACAGGGTCAAATTTATCAAAATATGTACAGTACTAGAAAAGCATTTAAAAATAAACTTAAGTGGTGTCAACAACAACAACAAGAACGTATAAAAAAAAGAAAAACCAACTTCAAAAACTAAAAAGCAAAAAATAACTTCATACAGTTTGACCTTTTTTTTAGTTTTAAAGGTATGAAGTCGGTGCCGATGATGTGGTGGTTTTAACCACCTCGCTCAAGGTCACTCGCAGTGAGTGTACTTACTATTACGTTTGGCTTGGCTTGGTTTTTGAAGTTGGTTTTTCTTTTTCTAAAAAGTTAATTAATTTTTTTCTTTTTAGTGTTGTATATATTAAACTTTTCATATCAGGTCAATCTAATAGCCTGAAAGAATACAACTATCGATCCATATATACTTATAATTATGAAAGATTTTCCCTTCAACTCCTAACCGTTGAGGAGTTGTACCTTCCATCATCAGATCATTACATGAGAAGTTGATTTTCAGATGCAAATACTTGAACAGATTTGGAGAATACATGTAAATGTAATAAATGCTTATAACTGAAAGAATTTTCTTTTAAATCTTAACTGTTGAGGAGTACTACCTTCCATCATCAGCTCATCAACCTCAAACGATGATTATCAGACACAAATACTGGAACAATTTTAGTAAATGTATTCAAAACGTGATAATTGCCTATAAAATTTGAGGGTTGCCCTCGATTTCCCTGGGATCCCATCATCAGATCGTGATGTGGTTACAATGGGACCATCTGTGAAGTATACCCTTTTAAACAAAAATTTTGCAAATCGATCCAGGCGTTTTGAAGTAATTCGTGAACATACATAAAAAAAAGATTCCGACGAATTGAGAACCTCCTCCTTTTTGAAGTCGGTTAAAAATGGATATCATTGCTAAGCAAAGAGCCGCTGGCGACTTTGGGCGGTTCTGGAAAACGACAAATAAGTTAACATATAAACCTAGTCGTGCAGCGAGTATAAATAACATGCAGAACCCTAGATTAATTGCCAATGCTTTTGCGGAGCAATTTAGTAGTAGTAATAGTGGCTGTGAAGGGGTTTCGCGTGCTAAAGTGAATGTGAGGGAATGGGGCCGTAATGTCCAGGAGCCCACTGAATCAAGCTTTAATATAACATTAGATATGTTACTGGAATGTATACATAAAATGAAACGTGGTAAATCACCAGGACATGACGGCCTCACCTTAAGTCATGTGGTATTGGGGGGGCCACAGTTGGCACAGAAACTGGTTTTACTTTTCAATGCTTTTTTAACCCATACGTACTTACCAAAGAATTTTATGAAGTCTATGGTTGTGCCATTAGTAAAAAATAAGAAAGGTGATATTTCTGTCACATCCAATGCCATTGGAAGTGACTGCGTTAGCCGTAAGATGATACTTCCTGTCCTGGATGAAATCCTCCCAGTAATTTGTCACATCCTGTCTTTTTCATTATCGTGTGGCGTCTTTCCATCTATGTGGAAAGATGCCCATATTACTCCTTTACCCAAAAAGACACATCCTTCATCTTCTTCAGATTTCCGTCCCATCTCTATATTACCCTTCCTCTCCAAGGTATTAGAACGCCTCGTCCACAACCAACTCACTTCTTTCCTACGTAAACATAATCTCCTTAATCCTCTCCAATCCGGGTTTCGTGCAGGACATAGTACAACTACTGCTCTCGTAAACATAATGGACGACATCAGAATGGGTGTGGAAAATGGAAATCTGACGGTTCTGTGCTTACTCGATTTCAGTAATGCTTTTAACACCGTTGATTTCCACATACTACTTGGCATACTCTGCTCTTTAAACATATCTCCAACAGCAATTGATTGGTTTCGTAGTTACCTGTGTGGCCGTCGGCAGCGTATTTGCATTGATGGGAGTTCTTCTTCTTGGTGCAATACATCTGCCGGCGTACCACAGGGGGGCGTTCTTTCACCATTACTATTCTCTTTATTTATAAATTCTATCTCCAATAATCTTCTTTCATCCTACCACTTATATGCAGATGATCTACAGATCTATTCCCAAGCCCCACTAGAGGATCTGACGGAGGCTGTTATCATGGTCAACAAAGATTTGGCGCATATAGCGGAGTGGAGTGCAGCTTACGGTTTGAGGGTAAATCCTACAAAGACCCAAGTCATTGTTGTTGGCAACCCCAGAGCAATATCAAGGATTGATTGGACTACACTTCCTCAAATAATTTTCGATGGTACCGTTATTCCTTTTAGCGACACCGTTAAAGATTTAGGGATATGTATAGATAAACAGCTTTCTTGGGGTCCCCAGCTCCAAGCGTTAAGCCGTAAATTATTCGCCTCTGGAAAGTCCCTATATAGGTTGCGTAATTTTCTCCCAACTGCCACCAAAATTGCTCTTGCCAAATCCCTTCTTCTACCAATACTCGACTATGCAGATACCAGCTATCCTGATCTTACTGAGGAACAATTGAATAAGCTTGAGCGTCTCCAAAATTATTGCATCAGGTTCATATTTGGATTACGCAAATATGACCATGTTTCAGAATTCCGTCTTAAGCTCAAGTGGCTTCCAATCCGCTTTCGCCAGAATGCATATATTTTATCTTTGCTGAATAATATTATATTCAATCCTTTAACTCCCTATTATCTCAAAGAACGTTTCAAGTTCCTTAATGACACACATAATCGACACTTGAGATCTTCGGAAAATTTGATGCTTGAAATGCCATTGCATTCAACAAGATTGTATGACATTTCCTTTACTGTTCAGGCCATACGTCTGTGGAATGCTCTGCCTGTATTTATAAGGCGTGCTCAAACGCTCACTTCTTTTAACGCTCTTGTAAGAGAACACTTTCTTTCAGTCTAATGTGTCTTACTACCGCGTCGTCTTATTGTGCTTATTATACATAGATACTATAATCATAACTATATATTTTTATTTATATATTTATAAATATATATATCTAATGTATCAAATATGTATTTATATATGTATTATATTATTGTATGTATTGTCTTTTTATTTATTTGTATAACTTTAATTTAATTTATTAATAGTTTTAGGTTAATTAGTCTGTATTAATGATGTATTATTTAATCATAAACTGTATGCCATACCCGTTCAGGTTCACGTTTATTCTTGTCCATCTAAAGGTTGTCTGGTAGAAATCGCTATCTAGCGATAAGACCGCCATTGTACCCTTATTTCGTAGACAATTATATTAATGTAATGTATGTTTTAAATTTTGGTGTACAATAAAGGATATTCTATCTATCTCTATCTATCTATCTATATTTCAGACATTTCTAACTATAGATCCATAACCCTTGCTACAGTATTGTCAAAGATATTCGAAAGGTTAATAGAACCACAAATACAGAAATGTTTAAATCTAAATGACGCTCAGTTTGGCTTCCGTTCCAAGCTTTCAACTGACACTGCCATTTTTTCGTTAAAAAGGACTGTTAAATATTATTTAGAAAGAAAAACAAATGTGTATGCCTGTTTTCTTGATTTAAGTCGCGCATTTGATACAATAAACTACAGTATTCTTTGGGAGAAAATGCATAGAACTGGTATATCAAGAGACATTATACTTATAATGAAACATTGGTACGAGGGTCAAGCAAATGTTGTAAAGTGGGGGGAGGCGTTGTCTGATGAATACATTCTTAAATCTGGTGTTAGACAAGGCGGATTAACGTCACCGACCCTATTTAACTTGTATATAGACGACTTGATAGACGAACTAAGCGGCGCAGGAGTCGGTTGTTCTCTTAACAATACTACTATAAACAACCTAAGCTACGCCGATGATATGGTGCTGCTTAGTCCGTCTCCCAAGGCATTGCAAAAATTGGTATGGATGTGTGAGACGTATGCAGACAGACACGGCCTCACATATAACGTCAAAAAGACTGAGACTATGGTATTTAGATATGACAATAGCGTGTTGCATGTGCCTGACATATTCCTGTCAAATAGCAAGTTGAATACGGTCAAATAGTTTACTTATTTAGGACACATAATTACAGAAAAATTGAAAGATGATGAAGACCTGGAAAGGCAAAGACGAGTGTTAGCCGCCAAGAGTAATATGCTCGCGCGTCGTTTTTCTAAATGTACAGACCAAGTCAAAATAACTCTGTTCAACGCGTATTGCCGTGCGCTTTACACCTGCTATCTATGGTATAAGTACACGCAGCGAGTATATAACACGCTACGCGTTCAATATAATAACGCCTTCAGATGCATACTAGGTCTGCCATGGCGGTGTAGTGCGTCGGCCATGTTCGCGGTGGGCCGGGTGGACGACTTTCACGCTGTAATAAGAAAGGCACGGGCCTCTTTTATGACCAGATTGCACACCTCTGACAATGGAATATTGAAAGCTATATACGAAGTTAACCTCTTCTTCGTGTATGACCATTAATGTTCCTGCGTATAGTAAAAAACCAAAAATCTAAATTAGTTGTGTTATATAAATAAATTAAAAATTAAAATTAAATTAAATTGGTTATGCTAAAATGTAAAATTGGTTAATGTAAAATGAAATGTAAAATGGTAAATTAAAATTAAATCATATGTATATTATTGATATTGTGTTATGTTGTACCACTTTCTATGTATTATGTAGTATGGGTAAGGAATGCCTGAAATAAACGTGATTTTATTTATTTATTTATTATTAATTAATATAATTACAATTCATGCCCTATTAATACCGCCCACTGCCATCTAGTGTATAATTGACAATTTATCCATAATCATCATATCCATAGCGCCATCTATCCTTGTGTCACCGAATCACGACCAGGCGAGTTCTTAGAGATATCATTACGAAGGACACAATAATCGATATGAACAAGTGTGGCGGTTGTGGTAAATTCCTGTCGGGTGGCGCCACTTGTACCCAATGTAAAATAATATATCACAGACAGTGCGTTAATTTGACTTCGAATCAGTTTACAAGAAATATTAATTTATTTTGATTTAGTTATTGAAATGCCTTAAAACTACCATTACAGGTCTTGCCTAATGCGATAGTTCAGTCACACACCCAAAATTAAAGCTTAAATATAAAATACCATAGAATTATTTGTAACAATTTAAACAATAGTACTTTTGCGAATTCACTCCAGTGACATGTAAATATATCAGTTTCGACCTTATTTTGTATGCAACAATTGATGGTGCGAATTGCTCGAGTCAGAGGGGTTTTTGCCAGCATGTTAGTCCTGGCTGATGGCACGACCAGCAGTGGCGGTGGCTTTCGTCTCCACACATAACGGTACATACAATTACAACCACTTGCACTCTCGGGTTATGCTCAATGCCTCGTAGCAATTTGACCATGTACGACACCAATGCAAACTCTTGTCGCACCTCGAGTTGATTGTACCCTACCATACCCAGTACAAATAGAGTAGGGTACATCAAAGGGTAAAATGGATATACGCCATAAAGTTTCTTGTACAGGTGGCGCGTGAACTTGTTCTGGACTCGCTCCAACATCACTAAGTATTTAGCTTCATGTGAAGCCCATATGACAGCACTATGTTCCAGATGACTCCTGACTAATGCGTCATACAGGACTCTGATGGAAGTGATGTTTGTAAATTCTCGGGTCTGCCTCAGAACAAATCCCAAGTTTCTAAAAGCCTTTTTGCAGATGGTAGTGATATGATAGCGAAACGATAGTTCAGGAGTGAGAACAACCCCTAGGTTTCGTACTTGCGTGTCCCGTTGCGTGTTGTTGGTTGTGTCCGTGTTGCGTGGTGGGTACACCGCGAAACGATAATACAAATACGCCTGTGAAGAGTCCACGGACCCGGAACGGTCCGTGGACTCTTCTCAGTCAACTAGCGAAGACAATGAAATTCAGCCGCGTGACCTAGTGCTAGAACAAATTCGAGCTCTAAGAAGTGACATGACTAGCTTCCGGAAAGAGTTTGGGAAATTCCGGGAGGAAGTCCGATACGAGATGAAAGATTTGAGAGTTATGTATCAAGCGTGCAGCAATAGAATGGACGGTTTTTCAGATCGACTCGATAAGCAAGAGACTAGACTCCTGTTGCTTGAAGACGCACACAAGGAGACACAGGATCTCAAACTACAAATCATAGCCCTTAAACATGAATTGCAGGTACGGGACCAAGTAACTTTTTTGAATGATCTTGAGATAACTGGTGTAACTGAGCGTAGGGGTGAAAATGTTATGCAAATAATGAGTCTAATAATGAATAAAATCGGTGTGAAAGTAGATGAACGTGATATTGCGGAGGTTCATAGATTCGGGCCAGTTCGGGCCGCCCAGGATGACATAGAGCGCCCGCGCCCTATTATGATGCGCATACCACGACACGCAGTGCGTGAGGAAGTGCTCCGCGCCATGCGCACCCGCCGCAGCATAACAACCAACGACCTCGAGCTGAAGGGGAAGTCACGCCCTGTCTACATCAACAGCGCTTCACGCGAGAGAACAGGCAGCTGTTTTATAAGGCTCGCCCACTGTGCAAACAGCATGCTTGGAAATACGCATGGACTCGCCAGGGAACTATTCTCATACGAGAGATAGATGGAAAACCTGCATTTTGTATTCGCTGTGAAAATGATTTTGATAGGTTTTTTAAATAGAATACTTATCATCACTTCTGTTAAGTGTCTAACATGCTCATATTGTTATTTATTTTGTTTATACATGCTAGTTGTATTCATATTGTTGTACTTACATAGCGACATATACATTATTAAATCTAATCTAAGTGTGTCCTGTATTCAGAATGTCTTTGTTGCTGTATTATTATCACAGTCGGTGTACCTACTTACTCTAAAGATGATTATATTCTACAGTAGAATATTATTGGGCATTCTATCCCACCGAAGTGGAGGCGAAGCCGAAACGGTAGGTAGGTACGATCGAATCTCGTCCGCTTCGACATTACGTACCTGTTTATTTCGTTCACTGTCACTGTCTGTACGTCACATCACTTCGTTGAATCACAATGATAATTCATTATTTACTTGTTCAAACGAGACGGAACAACGACAAACAATGCCTAACGACGTACAATTACACAATATAAAGATTACCGACGAATAAGCGCGAAATCCTTCATCGCAACGTGATATAGACCGTTGGAAACTTATAATAACAAATTGATAAACACAATATAACTGCCTCGTTAGTCTAGCGGTCCTAAGCGCGACTGCTACGCTAGAGGTCCTGGGTTCGATTCCTAGGTCGAAGAAAGTGTTATTTTTAGGTACTACGATCAAGTTTGCGTTAATATTTAACGCGAACGAACAACAGTACCAACTATCAAAGTTGTAACCAGAATTGAGACGAAATTCATCGCTCTAGCGGGAATCGAACCCGCAACCTTTGACACGACAATCTGATACAAAAACCTTCGCGCCAAATCTGGTCGTCGTAATAGCTATGAAATAAAACAACATAATGTTATCATAAAATCTTCATTATATTTTGAAGTTAAATAACATTATAGTTAAATAAACTGTAATGTATAATAGCAGTAAATATAGGTTGTTCGTCAAACAACGTATCAGCTGACCGCACGAAGTCTTGAAGTTTGCGCCACTGAACAGAATCCTCATTCGTTTGGAACTTGACTCGTACTAGTGCCTTTTTCCACAGCTCCATGGACTCGGTATCTCGCGCGTCACTCGTCCTGTATATTTTAAAATCAACATAGTAGTTGCCAGATGTAGCATTTGATCGCCGTTCGCTACCGTTAGCCACTCGATTCACGAAGAACGAAGAAGAACTGGATAACCTGTTGTAGATTCGCCGCGCTCACGACTTAGACCGAAGATGTCCAGAGTCTTAGATTTTTTGCTAGATCAAAAGAATAAACATCGTACCATCACACAATCATATAAAACAATACTTCAACCTACATGTTTTCCTGTTTCTTTAATAAATAACCATCACATAAATATACCATCTAGTATCCGTAACACAAGCCTCGTTGCTTACCACGGAGCTAGATGGCGCTGTGTAATAATGTCCGAAAAAAAAAAAAAAACATCTAACTGACAGAGAACAATATGTAGAAACTGAACTCCCTAGTGGTACTAAAACTGTGTCTAGTGTAGAGAAATTGAGTAGAGGAGTTCCACAAGGGTCAATTTTGAGCCCTATACTCTTCTCTATATTTACAGCAGATCTACCTAGTCATATCAAAAAGTGTAAGTACCACCTATATGCTGATGACACACAAATTTACTACTCTTTTAAAGCAGAGAACACACCAGAAGCAATGCAGATTATAAATAGTGATCTTAATGAGATCTATAATTGGGCTACTAGAAACTCATTAATACTGAATCCCACCAAATTTAAAATGTTAGTTATAGGCACTAAACATCAAATTGACAATGTCCATCTTCATTCTCCAAAGTTATCGGTTAATAGTGAAGTTATACCTATAGAATCAGAAGCAAGAAACTTAGGCCTGACTCTGGACGGCGAAATGAGATTCACAAATCATGTTCATAGTAAAATTAAAACCGCATTCTTCAAACTAAAAGTTCTTTATGGTATTAGGAAATATATTTCAGTAGACATAAGAACTTTGCTATGCGATCTGTTAGTATTATCTCCCTTTAATTACTGCAGTGCGGTCTATGGACCAAGACTGTATGCTAAAACTGAAAATGCTCTCTTTTTGCAACATCAATATGAGAATAATGCAGTTTGATGTGAAATGTATGAACTATTTACCCAAGACAAAATAAAAAGAATTCGGAATGCCACAGCATGTATGAGTCGATAAGTCTCCACCGACAGCACCCGTTCACGAGTATGACGTGTGTATCAGCGTCGCTCTACTCAACCATGTTGTAGGGAATAAAACGATCCGACACACAACACCGCCATCGGCAGGACATTTTAGTGAGCGTGACAAGCTCAAACTGCTTGGCAACCTGTGGGCACTTTTACATTTTACAAAAGCAACATCAAGGTCAACATCAGTCTCATATTTTACAGGCTATTTATTAATTAATAAATACAACAGTAATATCTCTATTGAATGCACATCTCATGTCACTTATGTGACCAATAATAAATCAATATAATAAGTTAAGATAATAAATTTATTTTATTTCCACCACAAAAATAACAAGTTGATACAGAACAGATTACGATTGTACAATTATGATTAATCTGTGGTGGACTGGAGCCTAAACTAGGGAGGCCCTGTATTTCAGGTCTCCAGGCCACCCGACCGCAGTCATGTTAGGTTACAGTTAAGTTAATACAAAAGAGATGTGCGTGTACGTGTACGTGTGTGTGTGCGTGTATGTATGCGTGTGTGTTTTACATTGAATGTATTTATGTATGTATTATGTTAATACACTTGTCAGTGATTCTGTGTCATCATAATTTAGGTTCGATAGATAACTTCTGAGGAGAGGTTTACTTTGTTTTAAAGTTTTGGGGTATATTTTTAGTACGGAATTGATTTGATTGTATAAATACGGAGCGAGAAAAATGAAATGTCGTCGCACGAAGGCTGTGTGGTGAGCGATGGTCTCACATATCCTTTTTCTTCTGCGTAAGGGGATTGTAGACGGGGGGATAAATGGAAGTTCTTTATGTTTACGAAGTATTGTATGCAGGACAAATAATTGCCTAACTGTCAGTAAGTCGGATTCTTTATGAAGTGAAAATGTTGGATATTGCAAGGGTTCTTTCAGCATTACCTTAAGCAGTGACCTTTGGGCACGTTCCACCTGAATCAGCCTTGTCTTGCAAGCTCCGCCCCAGGCAGGTATGCAATATTGTATCATTGATTGTGCTAAAGCATAGTACACGGTCTTTAAGAGGGCTGGTTTCAGTACATTTCGCAGCTTCCTGAAGACCCAGACAAGCTTGCGCGTTCTTGCTAATAGAAGATCTAGATGCAGTGCACTCCAGGACATAGTATCAACAATTTGGATACCCAAATACTTGATGTTATTAGTTCTCTCCAATGAGTGGCAGGTACATTTTAGTGAGTGAGAGTTGCTGCAAGTGTGTACTTTAATGGAGAAGCTGTTGGGATTAGGCTGCGTTGATTTATTTATGGAGAAAGTTATGTATTTGGATTTGTTCATATTTAATGTCAGGAGGTTATTAGTTAGCCAGTAGGAAACTTGACAGAGTCCCCTTTCGGCAAAGACGCATGCCTCGGCCCAAGTCTCTCCCCGGAATACAATCGCCGTGTCATCTGCGTAAGAGAATATGCCATTCGGTGGAGTGTAATTACACAGCTCATTTATGTAAATAAGGAAGAGACTTGGGCCAAGTACACTGCCTTGCGGAACACCGCAAGTCGTGGGTAGAGGGCTGCTAATGTGATTACCTATCTTAATAGTTTGGGATCTATTTTTTAGGAAGTCATGGAAAAGCTTGAGCTGGAAAGATTCGGTATTCGTGACCAGCCCGGTCACGAATACCGAATCTTTCCAGCTTCTCCAGCAGTAGCTGTATGGAGACTGTGTCGAACGCCTTGGCTAGGTCTAGGAATATACCGACACATTTCCGACCATTTTTTTTTTTTTTTTTGCGGAAGTTTAAGTGCGGAAAAATCCTTTACGGACCGTCCCATCGCCTGGGGAGGCGACGGGGTGTGTCGGACTCCGCTTAAGCGTTTACCGACTAAAAAACCGCACCCGTCAACGCCACTAACCCTATTGCCGGGGCCATGGGATTCGCAAAAGCATGCACAACAACCCTGGCGGGCTTCGGTCCAGCTCTGGTCGCTGGACCCCGGCTAGGAGCGAGGCATAGCTCGCCTCGCATCCTCCGCGCAGGCGCACGTGTGACGAACACGCGCGCCGCCTACTTGGGGCCATTACCAGTTCGGGCGGCGGACTCCCCTAGTCGCGCCCACCCGCTGGCCACAGCTTATGGAGGCCGGAGGTCTGTTTGCGCCCTCCGGCGCCCGGTGCGTCTACTGCGGATCGGGAGAGAGGTTGTGATTTCTCTCTCCCTTTCCGCCGCCTCTTTTGCGCGCATAACTTGCTCGCAGTAAGAGGCGGCGGCATCCCACGCGTTCTCGCTCCCGACCATGGATAGGATCACGGCCGGAATCGAGAGGTCACCGCCGACTGCCGCTATGAGTTCACGGCGCTGCTCTGTACAGGCCGGGCAGGCCTGAAGTGTGTGCTGCGCCGTGTCCTCGGGGCAACCTACGCAATGGTGACAACCGGGCGATGGCTCCCGGCCTATGCGATACAGGTACTTGCCAAAGCACCCATGCCCAGACAAGACCTGCGTCAGCCGGAAGCTGAGGGCGCCGTGGCGCCTTTCAAGCCAATCCTCCATGATGGGTCTTACCGCCACTATCGTGGCGTGCCCTGCGCTGGGTTGCGCAAGTCGCATCCTCCACTCGGCCACTAGGATCTGGTGGAGCTCAGAGCGCCGCGCCTCAGTCTCACACACATTTCCGACCATGATCCAGATCACTAGCAAGGTGACCGGCCAGTTGTACTACGGCATCTTCTGTTGATTTATTCGGTTGGAAGCCAAATTGGTAATCTGAGAGTAGTTTTTCGTGCGTGAGATATTTCATAAGGCGTGTGAGAACCTTTTCTAATAATTTAGACATGGCGGAAAGAACCGATATAGGACGATAATTCTCGACACAGTCTCTGGTCCCACCTTTATGAATGGGGTGTATTATTGCGCGTTTGAAACTATTGGGAAAAACACCTTTATTAAAGCATAGATTGAATATGTGTGCAAATACTGGACTGATTATATTTTTAATTCTTTTTAAGAAAGTAACTGGTATGCCGTCCCATCCAGTTGCGGAGAAATTTTTAAGACTACCAATAAGAGTTTCGATCTCGCCTACGTCTGTTTTGAGGAGTACGAAAGATTTTCTGTGGGCGGTACTTTTGATATCATACGTATTGGTGTTGCTGTAATCGCGGGTGAGGTTGTTGGCAAGCTTTTGACCAATTTCGGCAAAGTATTGATTTACATTGTTAACGCTTGCGGTAGGGTCGTCAGGAATGTGATTTAAAAGTTCCTCAGCCGGGTTTTTCTTTCCCCAAGTTTGTTTTGGATTTTTACATTTATCAACCTCCGAACTTTCGTATTCTTCTTTTACTCTTACTAAAAGCTCGTTACAGAAGTTTCTGTATCTGCAGTAAGAGATCTTGTGTATTTCATTTTAAGGAGAGTTGCGGAGCTCTTTGTGTAATGCGTCACGGTGAGCAATGCATCTTAGAAGTCCTGATTATCCAGGGTTTAAGGATATTCTTTCTATTTGGCACTTTGGTCGTTGAAGTACTGGCTTCGATAGCTTTTTTCAAATTTAATGATTTGAATTGCAGAATATAGCATATAATAATACAGAATATAGCATAGCATGTCAATAGCAGAATTGGGATCCTCTGAGTCGAAAATATTTGTAAAGTCCATGTCCCTTACTATTTTAAAGGCTTCGTCATAATTAATTATTTGTTTGTACTTGGGGGTATTACGTTTTTAGGGATTGTTAAATTTAATAACACGGGAATGTGGTCATACTAGTTTTTATGACGAATGTTTGCGCTTTTCGATTTGTTTTTAGATTAACATGGTCTAAGCAGTTCAATTCTCGTGTGGGTAACACACGGGCTGGTAGAATACCGTGTTCTGCCAAGAGGTTTAAATATTCTTGGCTTTTTTATCGTTACTGAACGGTTTAATATCTATATTGATATCACCAATGACCGCAACAGTCTTTGAATCATAAGTAGAAAGTAGGGTATCATTGAGTGATCTTAGAAAATTTTCAATATTTCTGTGTGATGGTGATCTATAAATACAAATGAGGGCTACGTCGGATGTTTTTAATAATAAGCAATTAGCGTCAAGGAAAGGTGGCTCTGTCACAGTATGATTTAGGTCTTCATGAGCTTATATAACCACACCATCATTTTGATTATGGCAGACAGAAGAGTGATAGAGTTTATACTGATCGAGCTGTAGTGGGGGTTTGTGTTTCGATAGCCAACATTCCGTGAAAACTAGTATATCACATTATATGTCTAAAAGTTTCATAAAAGCTACGAAGTGATCCAGGTTACGGTATATGCTCCTGATATTGTGAGATATAATTCTTGCCTTTCTTATTCTTCTTGCCTTTTTTGAGCTTGTTAAGGCATTCGCTAGGCTCTACCACTGCAGACTCAGAGACTCCCGCCACGTCTAATTCAGCTTGAATAATAGGAATATCATTATGGATCATGATGTGCACTTAAGTTATAAACTTGAGCGAATAATGAGATCAGTTCCGTAGTCATATGTAAAGATATTGTTATACAATTATTATTAGTACTGGCGTAGCATATGTGCGTGCCGATCAATGATATATAAACTATAGATACGTTACCCACCCTCTAAAATGGCAACAAGAAATCAAGGCAATTGCCGGGATTGCGCTTAGTGACGCACCAACCAGCGTTGCGAGGGTACGTTCCGTAAAAATAATTCGTGCTGAATAGTTTTATACTTTCTGAGAACAAGATGCCTTCATGTGTTTACAAATTATAGTACAACAGTGAAAGATAAAAATGTGTCATTCCCTTTCTTTGCACAAATTAGTCGCTGTCGCCATTTTGCATAGCCGTAATGTTCGTGCATAACGTGTCTATATAATAATATGTCATTGGTGCCGATTATTTTTGAATGTTTTCGAAAAGACGAACCGTGACAGTTTATTAGCTTATCATGTGGCGTGTACGTATATTTAAAATAGTTCTTAGCTCCAGTGTGTAAGATTATTGTGAATTATTTACGTAAGGTACGTTTGTCACAATTGTCTTTTGTTTTAGAGAATACATTATTGTGTAGTTGTTCCTCCTAGAATATGTGTAGAGGTATGACACAGTGTTTAGACAGAGTGTTTGGATTATGTATGGAATTTTTACTGAAATGTACGATATGTAAGGGGCAAATATCCGGAAGTGTGCTTAGGTAATTACCATCGGCACGGTTCATAAAGATTATGAATCCTTGGGTGTTAACATAATAATTACTATTTAGAAAATCACTACAGTATGGACGCAAATATAACGGTAAGAGTATGTTAGTTTTGTGGGTAGTTCCGGTTTTAGTATAATGTGTAATTGTAATTTTTCTTTGGAGTGCCAGCGCTAGAATGTTTGTGTTTTCATGTGGAACTGGTGTGCGTATATATGCAGGTAATTATTTTAAGGTGTGTATGGGATTGAGAGTAGTTGTTAAGAGTATTTAAGTATAAATAAAAGATTATAATACAATGCATGCAAACCTGTTTACATAATATTAACACTAAAAGTCACATGATGGGAGGTATTTTCATCAGGTCCTCATTACTACGCACTCGAAGAGCCTTCGCGCCTTCTATTTTGCGAAGGTATATGTTTCCATGAGTGGTCCAGCAGAATTTGTAGCCATTGTCAGAAGCAAATTTACGAGCCAGGGAGAAAATTCGTTTGTTATATGGGGTTAGACTTTCAGACATAGATAGCTTCAATACGTCCCCCGATGCCTGCATGTTTGGTTGTAAGTTTATCTTTTGAGGCCTGGTTAAACCTTTTTACTTAGTTTAGAACTTTTTCTTTTGTTGAGACTGATGTAAATTCGACTACAATTGGCATCTTTGTGGAGGACTTATGGTTATATCGAAGAATGTCTTTGATGTCTGAGTCAGAAATGTCGTAGTTAATTACAGATCCGATATTTTTGACAATCTTCACTAACTGGTCCTTGTTTTCTGTTTCATTTTTAGGGACATTCCTTATCTCAATACTGGTTTTACGAGCATTACGTTCTAATTGCTCTAATCTAAGTCTCTAGAGCACATATTATGTGGGATAAGTGTTCTTTTCTTTCTTTTTCACTGTTTTCGAGTTTTGTCTTAAACTCTTCGTATTTTGCAGACATAAAATCCATTGCTCGTGTTATTTCACTGTTCTGATTTTTAATTTCCTCAATAGCTGATTGTAATACAGATAATTTTCTGTTTTGTGCGTCTGTAGCTGAGTTGAGAATGTTTTTTATTTCCAGCATAAAATCTTCATCCAACACAGCTTCACGCTTTCTTTTCTCATGTCTGAGAGGGTTGTTAGTAGGAGTCCTATTAGTATCGATATAGTGAATGTTGGACAGATTTGGGGCAGAACCGGATAAATCACTTGGAGGCGTTTTTGTTACGGACATCTTGAGAGAGCAGAAAAGTGAGTTAGTTAAAGTAAGTTTTACATTTTACTTTTATTTCTGGATTCGAGCTTTGACTCACTAGTGTAATGCAGCCATTCAAAAACTGATAAAGTTCCAAAAACAAAACACAAAAAGATTTATGGGTGGTAGGATTTGAGCTCACGACGGACGTGAGGCGGTGCTTTGCATCACTTGACCACGGAGCTGTTACAATTCTTACGTGAATTGGGTGATGTGTTCTTTCGTTGATGTGTGTTTTTATAAGTGGGGGTTATCGAGTCGTCCAAAGGTCATTCGCTTGGACACAATGACAGCGACAAATATGAACGAACACATTTTAACTTTCAAGTAGTTTTTGTCTTCAACACAGTTTTTTGATCACTCACTGTTTTAGTTTTGTTCACAGATTTGTGTTCGTATAGTCTATTATTAGTTACACTAATGTTTGCACTATTTACGGTACTTTAAACTATTATTTTAATTTAAGTATACGGGAGCAACAGAACAAGCAAAGATTCTGATTTTGACACATTTTCGCGTGACAACGTAAAACGTAAGTAAGGTTGCATAATCTTACCGCGCGCGAGTTGCAGCAGAACTGGCGACCGGGCGTAACATCGCCCAGCGCACGACGCCGGCGGCGACACCGCGGCGCCGCGCAGCGTTGTAGGTAATAATAGTGCGTCGGAGTGGATAGTAGGCACACGTATAGGTAAGTTAGCGGCAGCGAGCGCGGGCGGCTTTTATGTCTTTGTCGGCATGGTTTACTGCTTAGTTGTGTTAGTTGTGTACCTATGTGTGAGTAACATTGAATGATATCGATCGTAGTAATCGTAGTACGTTAAATTTAGTGGCGTTACCATGTATCCTAGTTTCGTTCTAGTTTTTTGTTCGTCTGTCACATTTTTTATAAAAAAACATATCTTTATTAAAATTTCACATAAATGGTATAGAGTATATTCTATTATTGATATAGAGTCCAAAATTTTCGATCCCGCAATACCTATAATTTCACGGTGTATATATTAAAAATAAGAATGGGCCAAGAATTGAACCCTGAGAGACTCCCATTGTAACCATAGACCCCGAGGATCTCATTCCATTGACGTCCACTTTCTGAATCCTATTACCCAGGTACGAAGTAAGAAGATTCAGCGAAGTGTTGCCCATACCATAGTGGCGTAATTTCCTGATCAAAGTTTCATGTATAACACAATCAAATGCCTTAGACAAATCGCAAAAGATGCCCAGAGCATCGTGTGATTTCTCCCATGCATCAAAAATATGACCTAAATGTTCAACACCGGCGTCGGTTGTTGAACGACCCCTGGTAAAGCGAAATTGCTTTCTATTCAAAAGATTATTTTTATTAAACAACCGATGCATTTGGTCTAACATTACTTTTTCAAAGATTATACTAAATGTAGGTAGCACTGAGATAGGTCTATAATTAGTGGGGTCGGATGTGCTGCCAGATTTAAACAATGGTATTATCTTGCTATCTATATATATAAAAGGAGAAGCTGACTGACTGAATGACTGACTGACTGACTGACTGACATATCCACGCAGGGCCTAAACTATAAGGGTTAGAAACTTGAAATTTTGCACAGGGATTTCTTTTATAACGTAGGGGAGCACTAAGAAAGGAATTTTGAAAATTCACCCCCTAAGTGGGTAAAACGGGGGTCTAAGGTTAGTATGTAACTTGGCTGTTTTTGAAGTTATTCAATTGAAATTCGGTTTGAAGGTTTTTCATTGAAAGTTATGAAACACGTGTAAAATATTTTTTCAAAAATCACCCTTTAAAGGGGTAAAATGGGGGTGCAAAGTAAATATGAAATTTCTTTGATTTTCAAATTTATATCAATAAAATGTTATATTTTGGTTATAAGATCCTAATCATGATTATTTCCGACATCCCTTTTTTAAATTCATCCCTTAAGGGGGTAAAAGGGGGTGCAAAGTTAGTATGAAAGTTCTCTAATTTTCAATGAAACTTGGCGAGTGTAGGCATCCGATAAGAAAGGATTTTCCGAAATTTTGCCCATAAGGGGGGGGGGGGGATAGGGGGACCAAGTTTGTACGAGACAACGTGATTCCTTGGTCCAATCTACTTCAAATTTTGCATAAACATTCTTTAACAGAATTGATGGAAGACGTATTTCGTATTTTATCGAAATTCAATCCCTGACGGGATTAAAAGAGATAGGGAATTATGTTGAGGTGATATCAATACTCCTTAGTGCTTTTGATTTAAATTACTTTTTATTTGACATAATTATGCTTGAAAACTCAATCCGATTTTATTCAAAAGAGGTTGAACTCACATAAAAGCTTGATGCAATGCAAATATTTTATACTCCTTCAAATTGGAATTTCTGTTTGTAATTTCATATATAAAAGTATATATACGGTAATTACACAAAAAAAAAATCTAAAATGTTTGTCTGTCTCTCTCTTCGTTCCTTCTAATTCCTGCAACAGCTGGACCGATTTTGTAGGGACTTTCACCATCGTAAGGAGTAACTTAGGCTACTTTAATTTAAGAACAAGAAACGAATTAGAGTTCCGTATGACTTAAAAACGCGGGAGCTGACCAATGCATGAATATGAACATTAAATTTTTCGTTAAATTTCACGCGGACGAAGTCGCGGGTAACAGCTAGTATTTCATAAGATCAGGAAAGGAGAAAATTTTTTATGTATGGGGAACAGGCCCACCACAATTTGTAGCACAAACTATTGAAATATATATAATTTTTTTCCATGCAATCTCTAGATAACGTTAGTTATATTTGTTCATTTAATTAATTACGGGAATATTGAGTAATTCATTAAAAATGAAATAAAATAACACACAAAAACGTCAGATTTCGAACAAAAAATGACGTACAAAGTCATTGTTTTTTTTTTTCTTTTCTTCCCTTTCAGGATAAAGCAAAGGAATCTAGTCCATATAGCCTAGTCTGCAGTATTTTTTCATTTTATATAAGATGGATGACAGGATGATACGTGATAATGGTTGATGAAGGATGATAAATGTTTTTTTTCCCCTAGTTTCTGTAAAAGTGGTTTTTTACTTAAACCTAACGTGGACTTGGGAGAATTTGAAAGTCACGTTTTATTACGTGCCAGTTACATTCAAATTGTCAAAGTCAAAGCAATGTTATGAGCGGTCCGTTCTACGGTGATTCTAACATAACAAAAACACTTTGATAAATATTATTGTAATTTTCAAAATATTTATAGATTTGTTATCTAGGGCCACCTGCCCATATATACATACACATACATACCTACACATCGGATAGTTACAGTGAAGTGTCAAGTGATAGCGTGGGAACGTACGAATTGCTGACACTGAAAAACGGACTATCGTGGGACCATCGGACGGGCACCTGGGAGAGATCTCGCTCGATCGCGTGAGCTAGAGGTTGTGTACTTAGAATAAGTTTAGATTAAGTATATCTTGTAATTTAATAAATTCTAAAAGGACAAAAATCGCCTTTTTAAAACTCCCACCTAACGGCCAAGGACGTAATTGGCGCAGTCGGTAGGATAGTCGAATCAGTGCGTGTAATCTAACTTCGGTGCGCGCCTGATAGTCGTATCGCCGACGGGTCGACTATCTCTACGAATCTACGAGCAGAGCCGTTAACGGAGTCTACAGAATCCACTGTTGCAGAGGACGTCTTCATCTAAGCATCGATGAAATTTGAAATGCAGAACCTTCTGATAATGACCCTCACCATGACCCTGGGCCGAGCACTAGCAGACAGTCTGTCGAGCAAACTCATCCGACTTGACAATCTATCTGACGGACCTGGAATATTACCATTTAACTTAGGAAAAACTCGAATAGTTTCACATGATCATACCTTTTTACAGGAAATAAATTTAAGTAAAATACGACAACAAATTAACGTACTTCGAACTCAGCTTAGTGTTTCGACTACTAATTTCTCTAAACAAAATGCATCTATGTTTAAATATCAAGTTCTTCATTTATCTAAAAAATTAGATGAAATAACAGTTCGCTTAAGAACCTTTGAACCTGTAAGAATTAAACAAGGCCTTATCGACCCCTTGGGATCTTTGATAAAAAGTATTACAGGTAACCTTGACCACAATGACGCTTTGCAATTCGAGAATGCAATTAAAATTTTACAGCAAAACGATAAGACGTTGTCTGATAACTTTAACAAGCACATCAGTCTATTTAAAGATATGACAATTCAACAAACGCGAG
>LR990976.1:10822407-11057407 GCA_905163465.1 Craniophora ligustri
GATGGAAAATCCCTCAAAATTAAGCACTACGGACTTTGCTACAATATATCACACAACAATACCTCTATATGGAATAACTTTATTAAGTGCATCTGCCCTTATCATCGCATACGTCACGCGCCGCCGCCAGCTCATAACGAAGAGACGGTCATATGTACAACCCGAGCCCGGTTCAGAAGTACCAATTGGAATCGAGTCTTCATCTTCAGAAGCCGCTACCCAGAATCATCAAGCCGCAATATTTGCGCTAAACCTGCGCAAATAGTTGCTCATCCAGAAGGGGAGGTGTTACCTAGGGCCACCTGCCCATATATACATACACATACATACCTACACATCGGATAGTTACAGTGAAGTGTCAAGTGATAGCGTGGGAACGTACGAATTGCTGACACTGAAAAACGGACTATCGTGGGACCATCGGACGGGCACCTGGGAGAGATCTCGCTCGATCGCGTGAGCTAGAGGTTGTGTACTTAGAATAAGTTTAGATTAAGTATATCTTGTAATTTAATAAATTCTAAAAGGACAAAAATCGCCTTTTTAAAACTCCCACCTAACGGCCAAGGACGTAATTGATTCTATACATTTAAATATTAATAAACAATAATAATATCATAAATAATAATAAACAATATTCTCACTTTATTTATTTACTGTATTTGAATGTGATAGTTGGTAACGCCATCTTTTGATTTTTCTATGCATTAGAATTTCGTATATAGATAGTCCTGTCATCTTTGACGTTACTGTCTGAATAGACGAGCATTATCCCTTTTTCCCTCTCTCCAACGCACGCGGCGACCATTTTCACCATCTTGAAAACGACAGTCCGTTTCGAAACTGTACCGCGGAGATATCGCGCTGCGCTGCACCGCGCCGCTTCGCTTCTAAAATCCTTACCTTGTGATGAACATTACCGCGAGTGAAATCTAGGAGATACATGTGAAAGACAATATCAGTGCTGCCATCAGAACGCCGCTGTTTTATGCCGAACGGATCACGCCGTCAGAGAACCGGTGCCACGTGCTGCCGAAATCCAGGTGCGTGTCCTCACACTCCTAGCTCGTCTATGCATCCCATATAACACCACCTCTAGGCGATCACCAGCAATCCTTACATTACAGTCCACTTAAAAGAAAAGAAATATATGTTTCTCGATCGCCTTCATAAATGGTAAAATTTCTATACCATTTTATGGTCCTTTCGAGCCGGACTCAATCGCATATATCCCGCAGGAGAAGGATTTATATATCCATACTCTCCGTTATAACGCGTAGGTATCTTCTAGAAGTCCCTACCTAGGGGATAAAGCACCCAGCTATACCCCTAGACTATTAATTATACCCATTAAGTGGTCCATTCCGCACCCATATAGGTAATATACGCCCTGTAGCTACCTATATACATAAGTATTATAACTTCCCGCGTAGGTAATACACGCCAGTGGCTACCTACACATATTCTCTTACCGCCCATGTAAGTAATATACGCTCGTAACTACTTACACGCACAATTATTATTATAAAAACTATCATAGCTTCCTTGAAATTCAATATTTGAAGCATCTTTTAGTAATATCCCCAATTCACAATAAAGTTTTTGCCAACCTAGGAAAACTACCGCATTACTACATCTACCTTACGTTTAGATAATCACAGTTTGGTTAATTCGTATATAGGTACTTATACCGACATAAACATGTCGAAAGAAAGGGAATTAACAATATTGGAAGCTAAACGCAATGTTTTATTTGAGCGTATTCAAGACATATACGAGCGCTCAAAAACCGCTAACACTTCCGAAACTAAAAAAGAATCATTTCTCAGTTATTGTATGACAGTAGATAATATTCGAACAGACTTTCATCATTTGTTGGACACTTATAACGCAAAGTTACTTTCAATTAATCCCGAAGCAAAGCCCAATTACCAGGCGTACACTTCGTTCGAGGATCTGTATTGTATCATTAAGCGCATACAATCGCAGTTGGAAGGTAGAAGTGCGAATCACAGCGCCACCGCCACGGCAGCGCCACCCGTGCGAACGCCGCGACTACCTCCTATCGAACTTATGTCGTTTGATGGCGATATACGGAACTGGCCATTATTCTATGCTAGCTTTAAATCAACAGTGCACGATAATGACTCTCTGACAGATGCTGACAGGTTGTATTATTTATTAGGTAAACTGTCACCGAAAGCGCATTCCGTATTTGCGGGTGTAACTCCCAGTGCTGAGAATTATCAGGTGATATTCCAGTCACTCCTTGATAGGTATCAAGATACTCGCGTCCTCGCGTCCACCTACTTTGATCAAGCTTTAAATCTTAAACTGTCCGGACCCGCCTCTGTTTCGAATTTCCAGCTGTTCATAGATAACTTTATTACCGCCGTTAACGCCCTTAAAAACTTGAAATTTGAAGATCTTTCCGACTTTATATTATTACACCTTGCTTTAAAAAAGTTCGACCCAGAAACTGTTCGTGCCTTCGAGATGACGGAACGTAATCATAAAATACCTACTCTAGATAGGTTCTTTTCGTTCATCAAAGATCAGTGCCGAATATATCATAATACGCAGCCTAGTGCATGTAGCTCGTCAAATGATAAGTACGGTAGACAAAGGTTGAATAAATCACGAAAAAGCAAGCGTAATCCCGTCCCTCCTAACCCGCAGTCTTACGTAGCATGTTCAGATTTTAACAATAATAATTCAAAGTGTCTGTGCAATAATATTGATCACGACCATTATTTTAAATGTCCCGCTTTTAATAATTTAGATCCGACTGCTCGTTTTAAATGTGTGAAAGAAAACAAAGCTTGCGTTAATTGTTTAAGCATAAAACATAAAACAAGTGATTGTTCTAGTAATTCTAAATGTCGCTTATGCAAGCAGCGGCATCATACATTGTTGCATTTCGATAAAAAATCGCCGGTTTCGGATGAGTCCCTCAAACCCGACCAGTCTGTTACGTCAGCGCGAGCCGTTCCAAGCGCCGGGACTACGGCCGCCCCGCACGCCTCCCAGTCAGAGGTATCGTTGTGTACGACATCCATTGCGTAGGACATTAATTTTGACATTACCTCGCTTATCGTGGAACGTTTTACCGACACGCTGCCTAGCGCGCAGGTGGACGTTTCTCAACTCCCACACCTCGGGACGTTACCGCTGGCAGATTCTGACTTTGCACAGCCGGGAATCATCGATGTCTTGTTAGGGGCCGCCATATTTCCACATATATTTTTGCATAATGTGGTACACAGTAAACTACGTAATATACCTCCCGCTATTGAGACGGTATTGGGGTATGTGATTATGGGTACCGTACCTACGTCACACACTTCTAATTATACTATGTCTTGTTGTGCTGTTCTTCAAGAAAATAATATTAATTCACTTCTCAAGCGATTTTGGGAGCTTGAAGAGATTTCCGCTCCGCCCTCGCAGAGCCGTAAGGACCTCGAGTGTGAAGAACACTTCCGCGCTACCACTGTTCGCGATGACAGTGGTAGATATGTTGTGGCGTTACCTTTTTGTGGTGACCCGTATTCGCTAGGTGACTCATACGCTGCTGCACTTAGACGCTTCTATTGTTTAGAACGCAAACTTGATGCATCGCTCAAGTTACGCGGCGCCTATAATGATGTCATTCGCGACTATATAAATAAAGATTTTTTGAGTCCGGTTGTCAACAACGAGGACAATTCTCTTCCTTCGTATTATATTCCGCATCACGGCGTAGTTCGCGAAGACAAGACCTCCACTAAACTTCGTGTGGTTTTAGATGCTAGTTGTAAGACTACATGGGGTCAGTCGATTAACGACATTTTGCATGCCGGCCCTAATCTACAGGGTGACTTATTTAACATCCTTATAAAGTTTCGTCTTTTCCAAGTCGCCCTGTCAGCTGATTGCCGACAAATGTTTCTCAATATCGGCGTTCGTGAATCTGACCGTAGATTTCAACGGATTTTCTATCGGTTTGACAACAGTGAACCTTTATCCGTATATCAATTTAATCGTGTTTGTTTTGGACTCAAGTCCAGCCCATATCACGCGTTACGTGTTGTCCGCAAGTTGATCGCTGATGAAGGCGACAACTTTCCCGCTGCAGCAGCAGTTGCCACCTCCGCTTTATATATGGATGACATAGCTTGTAGTGTCACATCCGCCCCGCAAGCAATTTCGCTTTGTGAAGAGCTTATTCAGCTCTTCAAGCGAGGCCAGTTTGATCTTGTGAAATGGACAAGCAATTGTAAAGAGGTTCTCGCGCACTTGCCTGATTCTCATAAGGCTTCTCCAGACATTGAGTTTGAGAGGTCTGTACCGCATAAGGTTCTCGGTTTACGCTGGGATAAATCCCGTGATAGTTTCCGGTTTGACGTCGCACCGCCCGATGATAAGTGCACCAAGCGCACTATGCTGTCCACAGTGGCTCGACTATGGGATATACTGGGGTTTGTGGCTCCCACAATTTTGTACGCCAAGCTCTTGATCAAAGAGCTTTGGTTATCAAAGTGTGAGTGGGATGACGCACCTCCCGTCCATATTGTCGACGCTTGGAAGCAATTTTGTATTGAGCTTTCCGCGCTCAATCAAATTGTTATTCCGCGTCATCTGGGGTTGGTCGACGGATGTACTGTCAATCTAATAGGATTTGCTGACGCCAGCGAACGCGCTTACGGCGGAGTCGTATACTTGCAAGTCCGCATTGGTCCTAACTACTCCGTGCAGTTAGTTTGTGCCAAGTCCAAGGTCTCGCCGGTCAAAACCATTTCGGTTGCGAGACTGGAGTTGTGCGCGGCCCTTCTGCTATCTCAGTTGCTCTGCAAGGTTCAAGATACAGTTTCGCCCCACTACCCCGTCAATAAGATATACGCATTTTCTGACTCCAAGGTAGCGCTCGCTTGGATTTATTCTTCTCCGCACCGCTGGCAGACTTTTGTCGCCAATCGCGTTACTAGAATAATAGAACTGGTTCCCGCTACTTGTTTCCATCACGTCGCGGGTATTGAGAATCCTGCCGATTGCCTTTCTCGTGGGGTTACTCCATTTAAACTTCTGCAACATCCATTGTGGTTTCGTGGGCCTGCTTGGATTTCCCATGATCCGTCAGAGTGGCCCATACAACCTTGTGACCACAGTGATCTGTGAGATCCTACTGAGTCACACACATGCCGTCATGCAAGCGAAATTAATCGAGCTGCGACTAGAGGCGGCCAAAAGTGGGCTCAAAATTAACATCCGGAAGACTCAGGAAATGCGTACAGAGGTGAACAATTCTATGCCGATGTTAATTGGCACTGAGGTGGTGGAACGCGTCCACAAATTCACGTACCTCGGGAGCGTCGTGACTGAAACTGGAGGAACTGAGGAAGATATAACATCCCGGAGCACCAAAGCGCGAGCTACCTTCGCACAGCGAAGACCTGTTTGGCAGACGCGGAAACTGACCCGAAGGGTTTCTTTCTTGGCTATAGCCAAGTCTCGTTATTTAAGCTCTAAAATAAAAAAACAGTAAGAATATTATTAAATCTACTTGGAATATTATTAATAGTGAAACGGGAGGAGTTAGTGGCAAAAACAGTGAATATAACCTAAATATTAACAATAGCATAGTTAAGTCAGACATTGATGTCGCCACAGTGTTTGAAACTTTCTTCGCAGATATTTCTGTTTCAACAACTAAATCCTTCACCCACTGTCGCGGAGTCCTTACTCAAAGAAAACGTCAAAGCTAGTAATGTTAAATTTCACTTTAAACAGTTAAATTATACAAATATTATCAAAGATTTTAATCTGTTAAATGTAAAACAGACTTCAGAGCTATGGGGTAATTCCGTGAACGTTACTAAGTCTATAATTGATACTGCAGCACCTTAGGGTAGGTGCTACTTTTAATGACTGTACTGACTGTGGCAAAGGAGACAGTTTTTCCAGGCCCACTAAGAACGGTATCACAAGACGATCGCATTATATTCTAAAATAATAACTTATTTTTCAAGACGAAAAATACGAAATGCGAAGTAAAAATGAAACCGCAATTATTATTAAAAAAAAACCATTATTGTATTGACTTTCAATAAATCGTTGTTGTTTAATTCGTGTAAATGAACGTTAAAACTATTGGTATAGAAATTTTACCATTTATGAAGGCGATCGAGAAACATATATTTCTTTTCTTTTAAGTGGACTGTAATGTAAGGATTGCTGGTGATCGCCTAGAGGTGGTGTTATATGGGATGCATAGACGAGCTAGGAGTGTGAGGACACGCACCTGGATTTCGGCAGCACGTGGCACCGGTTCTCTGACGGCGTGATCCGTTCGGCATAAAACAGCGGCGTTCTGATGGCAGCACTGATATTGTCTTTCACATGTATCTCCTAGATTTCACTCGCGGTAATGTTCATCACAAGGTAAGGATTTTAGAAGCGAAGCGGCGCGGTGCAGCGCAGCGCGATATCTCCGCGGTACAGTTTCGAAACAGACTGTCGTTTTCAAGATGGTGAAAATGGTCGCCGCGTGCGTTGGAGAGAGGGAAAAAGGGATAATGCTCGTCTATTCAGACAGTAACGTCAAAGATGACAGGACTATCTATATACGAAATTCTAATGCATAGAAAAATCAAAAGATGGCGTTACCATTTCCCCCCGGCTTTAAAGGGTTGCCTTTAAAAGGAAACTAAATAAAATAAGCCGTGTTAGGTGTACTACCGCATAACCTATCCACAAGCTAATACAGCGTTATGAAATTAGATTAATCTAAATTAACTTTATCGGAATACTTATAACGAAAGTTATTAACTAAATACCTAAACTAAGAGAGAGATCCAACTTCGGGCTAGATCTCACTGAGTCGGTAGCGGACAGAGACGTACAACAGGGCGCACGTAACTACCCTTCGCGGTTTTTACAGTAACAACGCGGGTTGTACCGTCTTTAGACTTGTGCAATTTCTCTATGATAGCTAAGGGCCATGAAAGTGGCGGAGAATTATCATTCATGACAATGACTAACGTACCCTCCTGTATAGGGGATGCAGGACTATTCCATTTGGACCTAGCCTGAAGCTGGTGAAGGTATTCAGAACGCCAGCGCCGCCAGAACGACTGCACGAGTTTATCAAGCAGAGTATGTCTCTGATGCCATCGAGTAAGAGTATAAAAAGGATGGGCGAAAGAAGACAGCCTCGACGGACACCTGCGTGTACTGCGATATCTTCAGAACGAGGCCGTCGTGAGTCACCCTGCAAGAATACTTTCTGTAGATGCTCTTCAAAAGGCGAACTATTTTTGGCGGCACGCCAATGTCTAACAAGCGGGACCAGATGCTGGACCACTTTAACGTATCAAAGGCCTTTTCGAAGTCGACGAAGGTAAGATAAATCTCCCTTTGCCATTCTGCTGCCTGCTCGAGTATGATTCGAAAAGTGTTGATCTGGTCCGTGCACGACCCAAACCCGCTTGTTCCTTGCGCAGTAGAGGTTCCACGGCCTACGACAGCCTATCCAGTAATTTTTTTGCAGGAGATTTTAGAGGGAACCGACAGCAGCGTAATGCCTCTCCAGTTGTCGCAATTACTGAGATCTCCTCTCTTGGGCACGGTAATTAGAAGACCCTTGTTCCAATCCTCCAGAAGCCCTTCAGCGGTCCAGATCTTTTCAATAAGAAAGAGTCTGCTAAATGTTACCAGAACTATATGGAATCTATCGAGAACCATATTCCCAAAAACATTAAATACTTTTGGTCATACATTTCTACTAAAAAGAGTAAGTCTAAACTTAGCCGGCCAACATGTATTTTAGAAATAATTCTTCCGATGACCCTACAAATATTTGTAACTTGTTTTCATCTTTTTTCTGTTCAGTTTACGAACCCTCGACATTCAACCCAAGTTCTTGGTACCCGTCTTCTGACTGCATTGGGCACTTGACATGTTTATCTGAGATTTACCTTCCAAAAGCTATTATAGGTACCACATTAAAATCATTAGATCCCTCTAAAGGAGCTGGACCTGTTTTACCTCCTAGCTTCTTTAAAAGGCTTTATAAAATCCTGTGTACACCACTATACATAATATTTAATAAGTGTTTACACGAAGGTGTTTTTCCCGTTATTTGGAAAAAAGCTTTTATTACTCCAGTGTATAAGAGTGGTGATAAAAATAGCGTAGAGAACTATCGCCCCATCTCCATTCTTTCCACCTTGTCTAAGGTTTTTGAGAGACTGGTGCACGGCGCCCTATACCCTCATATTCATCAGCATATCATAGCTGAACAACATGGCTTTGTAAAACGTCGTTCCACTGCAACAAATCTTATGGTTTTTACTAATGATTTATTTGAAAATATGGATCAACGAGTACAGGTAGACGCCGTGTATACGGACTTTCAGAAGGCTTTTGACCGGGTGGATCATAAATTACTTATGGAGAAAATTGCCTTTAATGGTATACGCGGTAATTTACTTCGCTGGTTTGCTTCATATATATTTAACAGAACGCAGAAAGTCGTTGTTAATGGCTATGAATCCGACACTGTGATAGTTACATCTGGTGTTCCTCAAGGATCTATTCTTGGCCCTCTTCTTTTTGTATTGTTTATAAACGATATTAAACAATGTTTTATTAACTCTAGATTTTTGATGTACGCTGATGATATGAAAATCTATATTTCTTGCAAAAAGATCGAAGACTGTTTACTACTCCAAGAAGATCATAACAGACTATATACATACTGCACCAATAATAAGCTTTCCCTTAACCTCCCAAAATGTCTTACTATGTCCTTCACTAAGAATAAAACCAAAATTAATTTCCTTTACTCTATTAACGGTGTACCCTTAAATGTTGTTAAATCGGTTCGAGATTTGGGTGTAACACTCGATTCATGTTTACATTTTAAAATACATCATGACAATATAATAAATAAGGCGTATCAAATGTTCGGATTAGTCATGAGATCATCTCGTCACTTTGTGCGTCCCTCTACGTCTATATTGCTTTATAAAACCTTAGTAAGATCACAGTTAGAATACGTTGTTCCAATCTGGAATCCTATATATGTAAAATACAGTGATAGATTAGAAATGGTACAAAAAAAGTTCTTGCGTTCTATGAATTATAGATATTACCATACGAAAGCTTGTTATACGCAATTACTAAAAAGACATGACATTTTGAGCTTGGAGTCTAGGCGTTTACTTTTATCCGTCATGACGCTATATGGTTTGTGTGACAATAGATTTGATTCAAATTCAAATTCAAATTCAAAATAATTTATTTCAAGTAGACCAGTATAACAGGTGCTTTTGAATTGTCAAACTAGTTGCACGGTTCCAAAAAGTAGGTCTATGGAGAAGAACCGGCAAGAAACTCCATAGATACTCTTTTAAATAAATAAAAATTACAATATAGGAAGTCAATTCCTTTACAATTTTAATTTGCAACATCAATATGAGACTAATGCAGTTTGAAGTGAAATGTATGAACTATTCACCCAAGACAAAATAAAACGAAATCAGAATGCCACCGCATGTATGAGTCGACCAGTTACCACCGACAGCACCCGTTCACGAGTATGACGTGTGTATCAGCGTCGCTCTACTCAACCATGTTGTAGGGAATAAAACGACCCGACACACAACGCCGCCATCGGCAGGACATTTTAGTGAGCATGACAAGCTCAAACTGCTCGGCAACCTGTGGGCATTTTTACATTTTACAAAAGCAACATCAAGGTCGACATCAGTCTCATATTTTACAGGCTACTTATTAATTAATAAATACAACAGTAATATCTCTCTTGAGTATTCAAGAGAGATATTACTGTACATCTCATGTCACTTCTGTGATCAATAATAAATTAATATAATAAGTTAAGATATAATATAACTTAACATGTCAATTAATAAAATAATTAGGAAATGTCAAAATATAAAAAAAATACAATAATAGTGCAATAATAATGTCAATTTCACATCATCACAAAATAGTAATATTAATTCAGTCTGATAGCCTCGTTCACCAGAACAGCTTAATCCCAGGCATTGTTATCTTCCAAGAATTCTTTCAGCGTATAATAACCCTTAGCACAAAGTCTACGCTTAACCACAGATTTAAATTTATTAAGGTTCAGTTTCTGTATATGGCCTGGGATTGTATTGTATAAGCGTATACATAGACATTTAAATCATTTACTAAACTTTTTGAGCCTAGTTGAAGGAATAATGTATTTATCTTTATTCCTAGTATTAACATTATGAAAATCACTACCCTTTTTAAAAAGATTGATATTTTTGTGGGCATACAACATATTCTCATAGATATACTGTGATGGGACAGTCATGATATCAATCTCTTTAAATTTTTCCCTCAGTGAATATTTGGGTCTTAACCCGTAAATTGACCTGATAGCCCTTTTCTGCAGCACGAAAATAGTCTGGATGTCGGCAGCATTCCCCCACAATAGAATACCATACGACATCACACTATAAAAGTAACTGAAATAAACTAAACGAGCTGTATCTACGTCAGTTAAGCGACGAATTTTTTTAACAGCGTATGCCACAGAACTGAGCCTCTTGGACAATTCTCTATATGTGGGCCCCACTGAAGCTTAGAGTCCAAAGTAAGACCCAGAAATACAGTAGTGTCCACAAGGTCCAACTGCTTGCCATTAATGCATACACTGGGCAACATCTGTCTTACGTTAGGTGTAGTAAACCCTATACATTTAGTTTTACTTTCATTTAAAAGTAAGTTGTTTGCATTAAACCAGTGTACCACTTTAAAGAGAGCGCTGTTAACATCGTCAAAAACCATTTGATTGCGTTTGAGTTTAAATAAAAGTGATGTGTCATCTGCAAACAGCACTATCTCGTGATAATCTCCTATTAGATATTGCAAATCGTTTATATATATTAAAAATAAGAATGGGCCAAGAATTGAACCCTGAGGGACTCCCATTGTAACCATAGACCCCGAGGATCTCATTCCGTTGACGTCCACTTTCTGAATCCTATTACCCAGGTACGAAGTAAGAAGATTCAGCGAAGTGTTGCCCATACCATAGTGGCGTAATTTCTTGATCAAAGTTTCATGAATAACACAATCAAATGCCTTAGACAAATCGCAAAATATGCCCGGAGCATCGTGCGATTTATCCCATGCATCAAAAATATGACCTAAAAGTTCAACACGGCGTCGGTTGTTGAACGACCCCTGGTAAAGCCAAATTGTTTTCTATTTAAAAGATTATTTTTATTAAAGAACCGTTGCATTTGGTCTAACATTAATTTTTCAAAGATTTTACTAAATGTAGGTAGCACTGAGATAGGTCTATAATTAGTGGGGTCGGATGTGCTGCCAGATTTAAACAACGGTATTATCTTGCTATATTTCATAAGATCAGGAAATTTGCCACAGTCAATACAGTCATTAAAAATAAGCGCTAGGGTAGGTGCTACAGTATCAATTATAGACTTAGTAACGTCCACGGAATTTCCCCAAAGGTCTAAAGTCTTTTTTACATTTAACAGATTAAAAGCTTTGATAATATCTGTATAATTTATCTGTTTAAAGTGAAATTTAACATTACTAGCTTTGACATTTTCTTTGAGTAAGGACTCCGCGACAGTGGGTGATGAGTTTAAGGATTTAGTAGTTGAAACAGGAATATCAGCGAAAAAAGTTTCAAACACTGTGGCGACATCAATGTCTGACTTAACTATGCTATTGTTAATATTTAGGTTATATTCACTGTTTCTGCCACTAACTCCTCCCGTTTCACTGTTAATAATATTCCAAGTAGTTTTAATAATATTCTTACTGTTTTTTATTTTCGAGCTTAAATAACGAGACTTGGCTATACAGCAAACTTTTTTAAACAATTTCGAATAGTTTTTGACATATGTACCAAACTCAGGGGTGGTAATATATGTACGTTCATTGTATAGCTCATAAAGTCTTTTCCTACTAACATGAATACCAACAGTGGCCCATTCACTAAAAGGTGCATTACCATCAACCGAGATAGTCTTGGGTTTAAAAGTTGATTTAAAGTCTGTACAATATACTATATCAAAAAAAGAATCATAGAATTTATTGGGATCATTATTATATAACAATAAAGGTAATTTATTACAAAGTTTTTGTTTAAATTTTTTCAAGCGATCTGCAGTTTTTGGGTTGATTATAATATCTCTTTTAACCACTACCTTATTCTGATTTTTAATAGTAATCAACTGACCACAGTGATCAGAATCTAATAGATTAATAATTTCCTTGTGGCTTGGTGTGATATCTGTATAAATATTATCCAAGCATGTAGCAGTAGTGGCAGTGATTCTAGTAGGCTCCAAAAATATATTTCCAAGATTATATGACCGGAAAAGATTTATGATTTTAATGCTGGAACTTGAAGTTTCCAGTAAGTTAACATTAAAGTCACCACATGTGATTATAGATTTACTGGTGTTATTACATGCTTTATGAAGTGCTTCATCCATTATCCTCTCAAAACAGTCATACAACCCTGAAGGCGGTCTGTATACACTTAGTACAATGAACTGTTCCAATTCCACACAGGCTATCTCAATTGTTCGCTCAACAGAGAGGCTCACTATATCCTTGCACTGACTTGTGTAATAAATTATGTTATACAGTTCCCAGAACTGTTATCAGACGAGGAGTGCGCGTGCCTCGTCTCTTTCATACGAACTTTTGTAAGACTAACGCTGGAGTACGCGCACCTCTACGTCGACTTGTAAACATATACACCGTGAAATTATATAGGTTTATGGATCGAAAATTTTGGACTCTATATCAATAATGGAATCTATTTATGTAAATTTTAAATAAAATAAAGATATTTTTTTTTATAAAAAATGTGACAGACGAACAAAAAACTAGAACGAACCTAGGATATATGGTAACGCCACAAAATTTTACGTACTACGATTACTACGATCGATATCATTCAATGTTACTCACACACACAAACAACTAAGCAGTAAACCATGCCGACAAACAAAGCCGACAGAAATCATAAAAGCCGCCCGCGCCGCGCTCGCTGCCGCCAACTTACCTACTCGTGTCATGTTGCCGCCAAGCCGCAAGGCCGCACTATTATTACCTACCTAAAACTGCGCGGCGAGAGCGCGGCAACGTTGCGCCCGGTCGCCATTTCTCCAGTTCTGCTGCAACTCGCGCGCGATAAGGTTGCATTGTTTACGTTTTACGTTGCCACGCGAAAATGAGTCGTCAGTACGAATATTCGAACGCGGAGTACTTAGCAATGGTTCAGCTGTACGCTGTTGCCAACTACAATTTAGAAGAGGCCAGGCGGTTGTATTCCCGGCCGGAACATTTAAATGCGCTGCGGCTACGAGGGATTGAAAGTCCTCAAGTGCCTTCACCACATACCATCTTGTCTGCAACTCAGCGCCTTCTCGACCATGGGCAATTCCGTGTACCAGCTCACGCGCAAGGTCGAGGTCGCCTGAATAACTCGCCGGAGATCGAAGACGCTCTTCTGGAGTACTTCGAGCGGGATCCGCGGCGAAGCACAAGAATGGCGGCATAAGAATTTAATGTTAGCCAATACTTCGTATGGAAAACATTAAATACTAATAACTTGCATCCATATCATTTCCGTCGAGCTCACGTCATCAACAACGACGATGCACCGGCAAGAGTTGCCCTTTGTCATTGGTTGCTAAATAATAGTAACGCTTCCATACTTTGGACAGATGAGTCATTGTTTACTCGAGTGGGACTGTACAATGTACACAATGAACATTACTGGGCTCTTATGAACCCACACTTAATACGGGAAGATCATCACCAAGTTCGATTTAGTGTAAATGTGTGGGCCGGTATTATAAACGACCAATTAATAGGGCCTGTTTTCATTGAAGGCCATCTAACGGGCAGCTCGTATTTAGACATGTTACAAACGGTAATATCGGAGCTGTTAGATGATATCCCTGTAGCGTACTTAGCAGGGATGTACTATCAGCATGATGGCTGCCCCGCCCATTATTCAAGTGTAGTGCGTGCCTACCTATACACTCAGTTCGGTGATCAGTGGATAGGCCGCGGCGGTCCCGTGGCTTGGCCGGCTAGGAGCCCGGACTTAACGCCTTTGGACTTTTTCTTGTGGTCGGAAATCAAAAGACTTGTTTATACCCGTGAACATGAAAATCGTGACGAGTTACGCAGTGCGATAGTGGACGCCTTTGATAGAGTGAAAAGTGACAGAGACACGTTAAGAAAGCTAAAAGACAATAGTATAAAACGGGCACGTTTGTGTATTGAACGCGGCGGACTCCATTTCGAGCAGTTGCTTCGGTACAGGGAAGTGTAAATAAACTTTTTGCAGGTAACTTGTATGTAAAGTTGATTATTTTGTAAATAGCTCCAATTTTTTAAATACGCCTGAAATACCTACCCAACCTCTTGACTGTTTCAGCTATCTGTTTTTAATTGTTGATACAGTAAATACCTAAAGTTATTTATTGAAAAGTTATGTTCATGTAAAGTATTTCTGGCGGTCCTAAGCCCGTGGAAAGTATGAAGGAGAAATTGGAGTACAATTTACGTTATTCCGTGAAAATGTTGCCGCAATGATTGGTGCAGCGGCTGTACAAGCGACTGCTGTGCAAGACGTCGCGAGTTCGATCCTCGCACGGAATTGTATGATCTGCAGGTAATTGTTTTGTGTGTGTGTGTTAACTCTCTGCTTGGGGAAAAGTTTAAAAAATAAAGGTTTTTTTAAAGCTATGGTAATACCTAGGTACCTACTTAATTTTTAATCCCTTTTATTTAATTGGAATGTAGGTTTTACGTTCGTATCTCGTATCAGCTGATTCGCTAAGCGCCAATCTTGTCGTATTTCAATTTATACCTAGATAGGTAAGTTACGTAGATAGGTGTAAGTAGATACCTACCATCAATTTCGTCGCCATCTGCATCGTATTGCGAAATAAAATTTATTTCAATAATAAAATGACATCAATAAAGTATTGACCTACTAGCTTTTAAATAACGCGTAAGTACTTATTAGGACTTTTCGCTCAGACAGCCGTTTAGTACCAGCTGGCTGGCGTTCGGGTCATTGCCCCGCCGCCGCGCGTCTTTGATAAGTAGCGAGTAGGCGACTGCGGCCGATTTTGAATGAATTATTGGTGCACTACTACTAGCAAACTCGATCAAGTGAAAATATTCTTTTCACTTGCCAACTTTTTTATTATAAACAGTAGAGTTAATCTAAGACTTTTTTTTGTTCTACTAATTATCATAAGTTTCCCACCTTTCGGTTCCACAACGACTACAATTTCACGGTGTATAATTCGTATTTCTCTGAACTCGACATATTTTATCTATCCTACAATCAATTTAAAGTAAAAGCAGTTAAACTTATATCTGGCAATGTATAGTTTATAATTGTTATGTTATTCTCATTTCGTGATACCTAGTTAACGAGATAGTTCAATTAAAATTTTAGGTTAAAGTTATTTGCTCTCCAAACTTCCAATTCTTTTTTGTCAAGTTGTGGACAATGGTGTGGGTTACATAATTGTAAATTTAGTTTAAGGTATTTTATTGTTAAGCTTTATTATGTAACTGTTTTTTGTCCCTAATAAATAAATAAATAAATAAATAAATAAATAAGAGGCGTCAGCACGTTGACTGTGGACGATAAATCGGCTCGTAACATTTCCGCAGTTATCAGGTCGCGTGGAAAGCACCAGGACTCGACCCTGCCTTCAAAGAGAGGATCGCCTCAGCCACCTCGGAGGTTGAAGGGGGTTCTGTGTTGATATCGAGAAGCCGCGGTGGAGAGGAACCGATGCGCAAGGCTTCTGGCGTCGACGATGCTGACAAACGGAAGACCTACCCAAAGTGTTGGCTCCAGCGCAGCAGTTGCCTTTCTGACGTCACAATGAGCTGTCCCTTTTTGGATTTCAGTGGTTTATTTTTCGGGTTTCCTGCCAGGGTTTTGGTGGCTTTATACAGCTCTTTTAAGTTGCCGGTGTTCGCCGCGTGTTGAGCATGATCAGCGATATCGTCCGCCTAGTGCCTTCTATCTGCGCGTGTACTTCTGACTGCAAGAAGAAGGTACCCCGGGGTGATAACTCTTTCACGCCCGTTAAGGATTTAAGTAGTGGTCCTAATGAATCCACTGCCTCTACATCGGCCTGTACTGGTATCTCCAGATCGCCGGTAAGAGTAGCCCAGGCGAAAAGCGTGCCCTGCATGGGTGGTGACAATCAAGAGTCTCCGCCTACCCTTCGTGAAGAGATCAGGCTTTTTAGATCTGAGCTTCGGGAGGTGAGGGATGAGCTGCGTGAATTCCGACGCCAGATGAATGAGTTACATTCATCCTATGGTGACTGTATGCAACGTGTGGATGGCCTGGAGGGTAGGGTGCTAGCCTTAGAAAATGGGCACATAGTAGCTGCTCCGGATACTAAAGTTAGTGCGCTTGAGTCCACTGTGGCACAACTTCAGCTAGAACTTAATGACCGCGACCAGGAGCTACTCGGGTCCAACCTGGAGATAGCTAATCTCTCGGAAGTATCCGGTGAGAGCGTACTGCACACGGTCGGGCTTGTGGCGGCGAAGCTCGGCGTAGTCCTCGATGAGCGGGATATAGTGTTCGCGGAAAGAGTGGGCCGCAAAACGGAGCGCGAAGTACTGAGTGGCGGCGGAGCGGGCTCGGTGGCTGCGGCGGTGGCGGGGGACTAGCGCGGGGCGACGCGCGGCCGGCGCATCGTGGTGCGCCTGGCGCGCCGCTCACTGCGCGATGAGCTATTGCGCAGCGCGCACGCGGAGCTAGTACCGCTGATCTCGGCTTCCCTGGGACTGCTCTTCGCTTTTTTCTCAATGAGAGGCTTACGAGAACCAACAAGTCCATATTTTATCACGTACAAGAAGCAGTTAGTCGACTTGGCTGGAAATACGCCTGGGTCAGGTCTGGTCGGATACTCGCCAAACAGGGTGACGGTCAACCAACTTATTGTATACGTTCGGATCGTGATCTTGAACGGGTTTTTGGTATCGGCAGTGGCATTGTTAAGGAAACAACATAATTACGTTTTTATATTTTGTATTTCTCGTGTATTAATAATAAGTAACACTCGAGCGAGGTCAAATAAGCTATCGTATCTTAAAACTATTACATGGGCAATTGCTGTATTCATTCATCAACAACTGTATTAATATCAACTCATTTTCTCTTTTACATCTATCTTCTATATATATATTATCTATATATATAAAAGGAGAAACTGACTGACTGAATGACTGACTGACTGACTGACTGACATATCCACGCAGGGCCTAAACTATAAGGGTTAGAAACTTGAAATTTTGCACAGGGATTTCTTTTATAACGTAGGGGAGCACTAAGAAAGGAATTTTGAAAATTCACCTCCTAAGGGGGTTAAACGATGGTGTAAGGTTAGTATGTAACTTTGCTGTTTTTGAAGTTATTCAATTGAAATTCGGTTTGAAGGTTTTTCATTGAAAGTTATGAAATACGTGTAAAATATTTTTTCAAAAATCATCCTTTAAAGCGGTAAAATGGGGGTAGAAAGTTAATGTTTTTTTTTTATTTTCAATGAAACTTGGCGAGTGTAGTCTTTGTATGACGTAGGCATCCGATAAGAAAGGATTTTCCGAAATTTTGCCCATAAGGGGGGGGGGGGGATAGGGGGACCAAGTTTGTACGAGACAACGTGATTCCTTGGTCCAATCTACTTCAAATTTTGCATAAACATTCTTTAACAGAATTGATGGAAGACGTATTTCGTATTTTATCGAAATTCAATCCCTGACGGGATTAAAAAATGCTTTTCATTTAAATTACTTTTTATTTTGACACATGCTTGAAAACTCAATCCGATTTTATTCAAAAGAGGTTGAACTCACATAAAAGCTTGCTGCAATGCAAATATTTTAAAATTGGAATTTCTGTTTAATAAACTAGCTGGCCCAGCAAACGTTGTTTTGCCACATTATATGGGTTGGTGGTAGAAGAGTGAAAAAAAATCTGGTGAAGGAAATCCATATCACCTAGGGGTATGAAAAATAGATGTTGGCTGAATCTCAGACCTACTCAATATGCTCACAAAATTTCATGAGAATCGGTCAAGCCATTTTGGAGGAGTACGGGAACGAACATTGTGACCACGAGAATTTTATAAAAGAAGTATATAAATAAATAAAAAAAAAAGAAAAAAAATATTCTGCGACAATGACACAGCACCATCTAGTCCCAAACTAAGCAGAGCTTGTACTATGGGTACTAGACAATGGATATAATACTTATATACTTTTTTTTTGTAAATACATACTTATAATACATAGGAAACACCCAGACGAACACAAACACTTATATTCATCACATAAATATTTGTGTCCCGTGGGAATCGAACCCACGACCTCGTGATCAGCAGTCCGGTACTCGAACCACTAGACCACAGAGGTCGCCATATTATTTATACACAAAAAAATAATTTCTAAAATGTTTGTCTGTCTCTCTCTTCATTCCTTCTAATTGCTGCAACAGCTGGACCGATAGAGGAATAACTTAGGCTACTTTAATTTAAGAACAAGAAACGAATTAGAGTTCCGTATGACTTAAAAACGCGGGAGCTGACCAATGCATGAATATGAACATTAAATTTTTCGTTAAATTTCACGCGGACGAAGTCGCGGGTAACAGCTAGTTGCCTATAAAATTTGAGGGTTGCCCTCGATTTTCCTGGGATCCCATCATCAGATCCTGATGTGGTCACAATGGGACCATCTGTGAAGTGTAGGTACCCTTTGAAACAAAAAAAGAATTTTGCAAATCGGTCCAGGCGTTTTGAAGTAATTCGTGAACATACATAAAAAAAAAAAAAAGATTCCGACGAATTGAGAACCTCCTCCTTTTTGAAGTCGGTTAAAAAGCGCGTTATCATTAAAAACCGCGAGTGAATCCGTCGAACCAAATAAATATTCTCTTTGTTATACGAGTGGTGAAGAAAATCCGAGTATGGGAGTAGTGGTCGGTTGGTGAGTCGTAACGCCATCTTTTTATTTTTCTATGCATTAGAATTTCGTATATAGATAGTCCTGTCATCTTTGACGTTACTGTCTGAACAGGCGAGCATCATACCTTTTTCCCTCTCTCCAACGCACGCGGCGACCATTTTCGCCATCTTGAAAACGACAGTCCGTTTCGAAACTGTATCGCGGAGATATCGCACTGCGCTGCACCGCGCCGCGCGCCGCTTCGCTTCAGAATTGCTACCCTTAGGATGAACATTACCGCGAGTGAAAACTAGTGGATACATGTGAAATACAATATTAGTGCTGCCATCAGAACGCCGCTGTTTTTATGCCGAACGGATCACGCCGTCAGAGAACCAGTGCCACGTGCTGCTGGAATCCAGGTGCGTGTCCTCACACTCCTAGCTCCTAGCTCGTCTGTTCATCCTTCTAACACCACCCTCTAGGTGATCACCAGAACTCCTTAGATTTACAGTCCACTTAAAAGAAAAAATATATAATTTTCTCGATCGCCTTTATAAATGGTAAATTTCTATACCATTTTTATAGTCCCTCGAGCCGGACTCAACCGCATATATCCCGCAGAAGAAGGATTTATATATCCATACTCTCCGTTATAACGCGTAGGTATCTTCTAGAAGTCCCTACCTAGGGAATAAAGCACCCAGCTATACCCCTAGACTATTAATTATACCCATTAAGTGGTCCATTCCGCTCCCATATAGGTAATATACGCACTGTAGCTACCTATATACATAAGTATTATTACATCCCGCGTAGGTAATATACGCCAGTGGCTACCTACACATATTCTCTTACCGCCCATGTAAGTAATATACGCTCGTAGCTACTTACATGCATAATTATTATAATAAAAACTATCATAGCTTCCTTGAAATTCAATATTTGAGGCACCTTTTAGTAATGGGGTATTACAATTCACAATAAAGTTTTTGCTAATCTAGGAAAAACTGCCGCATAACCACATCTACCTTACGTTTAGATAATCACAGTTTGGTTAATTCGTATATACTTATACCGACATAAACATGTCTAAAGAAAGGGAATTAACAATATTGGAAGCTAAACGCAATGTTTTATTTGAGCGTATTCAAGGCATATACGAGCGCTCAAAAACCGCTAACACTTCCGAATCTAAAAAAGAATCATTTCTTAGTTATTGTATGACAGTAGATAATATTCGAACAGACTTTCATCATTTGTTGGACACTCATAACGCAAAGTTACTTTCAATTAATCCCGAAGCAAAGCCCAATTACCAGGAGTACACTTCGTTCGAGGATCTGTATTGTATCATTAAGCGTGTACGTCGCCCAGCAAGAAAATAGCTCCTAGAGTGATATGAGTGGTACGTATAATTAGTGCGTAGTATGCTGTAAATGTGCGCCAAATAAAAAATTTGTGCGCCCTGTCGTTTTGGAAAAAAACAGAAAAAACCGTTTCTGCTGGGGGAACGCTGTTCCAGCAAGAAAATTCTAAACGAATGATCGGAGGGAGAAAATTTGTGCATGGGTAGAGAGCTTATATTTGTGCATAAATGTGCGCCAAAAATAAAATTTGTGCGTCTTCAGGTTTCCGAGATATTGAGATTCTTGCTGGGGCGACGTTTTGCAAAATCGTGTATCTCGGAAACCATTGTATGTGCGCCTGTAGAATAAAGACACACGAATAGCTCTTAATTTGTGCGAATCTGTGACGGAGTTAGATTTAAGAAAATATTTATGATTTCGAAGTAATCGCGCTTTTTCGAAATACCTAAAACCTATCGCAGCGCCAAAACAAGAAGACGTATACACTCGCTGAAAACGGTATTCGGTGCTCCTGGACGATTATATTAACCATACGGAGTTTCAAAAATGTGCATGCATGCGTTACTGAATAATATTCATATGAGTCGATACGACGGTGTCGTAACTTTGACGGCGAAATACGAGAAACCGGCTCAACCCAGGATGTGCAGGTGTAAAACAATAATTAGTGCGTTTAGTCAAGAATGTATGGTGAAAATATTCAGCTTGAAATGTTTCGCATTAAGTATATATCAACAGAAAACAAAACAAATAAACAACGGCTGGCTATCCGACTAAATTCGAATGACTACAAAAAAGCGGCGGTTTCATACATATCGATGACCTTCTTCATTTGACGTATTAAACCTAAGCTGCTGTCCGTACAGTCGCGATCAAAAGCAAGTTGGACTAACTTTTAGGGGCTTATTAAAAATACTATTAGCCGCCTGTTGATCGAAATTTGAACATATGTTAAGAGTAATAACAGTTAGTCACTATGGAAATTACAAATAATACGCGAAAGAGTAACAAAAATCCATCCATCCATACTTACAAACTTTCGCTATTATAACATTAGTTAGGATATTTATTATAGTATATTTTATATATAATTTAATATAAAAAAAATCCTTTATGCACTTTTACACCTTATAAACTTACACCTTATAAAATATAAGTAAATAATGTACTTACCAATACCTACTTGATAACTTGAATACTTGAACTAAGTAGGTACTTACTTGTTATAAAGCAAAACTATGTCATTAATACTTTTCATGCAAAGCAATAGGAACAGCGCAACCGTGTGACCCAAGCAAACAGTATCATTGGGCGTCATAACTGCAACTGAACAAGTCAACTAAAACGCATGTTCCCAAAAACATTTCGCATTGTCGATGATAGAACTAAAATTTATATATCTGTTTCTGTCATACTAATACCATACGCTTACTAGCTGTCTTATTTTCTCGAAGCTAGACACGTAAATCCTTGCGACTCGATGCGTCAGCGGATGGCGGCGCGGAGCCAGAGGTGGCGCAGCTCGCCTCGCTGCGGCGAGGCGAAATAAGGAAATCTATTAATGTGGATTTACCTAACCTACGGCTTCAATCAATGTATTTTATATAGTGTTGGATTTTTATTTATAATCGGTATCTTTTTGTACTTAATATTCATCAAATATATAGAATAAAATGTTTGGACTTTAAAGTAGGTAATAATATTTGACTGCTATTATTAATGCAAGTGTCTTTCAAATGTATGCGCCCTTCATTCGCACACAAAATACTGAATTTATTTTAATTGAATAAAGAAGATAGCTCGGCATTATAATAGCACCTTACCTGATTTTCATAACGTACTTCACGTACAAATTCATGAAAACAGTTAGTAATAAAAATACTTTTCTAGTTCAGTGTACTTAGACACAACACGTTAACCAGGAAGGTTAAGAAGGTCATCGATATGTATGAAACCGCCGCTTTTTTGTAGTCATTCGAATTTGGTCGGATAGCTAGCCGTTGTTTATTTGTTTTGTTTTCTGTTGATATCTACTTAATGCGAAACATTTCAAGCTGAATATTTTCACCATACATTCTTGACTAAACGCACTAATTATTGTTTTACACCTGCACATCCTGGGTTGAGCCGGTTTCTCGTATTTCGCCGTCAAATTTACGACACCGTCGTATCGACTCATATGAATATTATTCAGTAACGCATGCATGCACATTTTTGAAACTCCGTATGGTTAATATAATCGTCCAGGAGCACCGAATACCGTTTTCAGCGAGTGTATACGTCTTCTTGTTTTGGCGCTGCGATAGGTTTTAGGTATTTCGAAAAAGCGCGATTACTTCGAAATCATAAATATTTTCTTAAATCTAACTCCGTCACAGATTCGCACAAATTAAGAGCTATTCGTGTGTCTTTATTCTACAGGCGCACATACAATGGTTTCCGAGATACACGATTTTGCAAAACGTCGCCCCAGCAAGAATCTCAATATCTCGGAAACCTGAAGACGCACAAATTTTATTTTTGGCGCACATTTATGCACAAATATAAGCTCTCTACCCATGCACAAATTTTCTCCCTCCGATCATTCGTTTAGAATTTTCTTGCTGGAACAGCGTTCCCCCAGCAGAAACGGTTTTTTCCGTTTTTTTCCAAAACGACAGGGCGCACAATATCTTATTTGGCGCACATTTACAGCATACTACGCACTAATTATACGTACCACTCATATCACTCTAGGAGCTACTTTCTTGCTGGGGCGACGTACACTCATTAAGCGCATACAATCTCAGTTGGAAGGTAGAAGTGCGAATCACAGCGCCGCCCGTGCGAACGCCGCCACTACCTCCAATCGAACTTATGTCGTTTGATGGCGATATACGGAACTGGCCATTATTCTATGCTAGCTTTAAGTCAACAATGCACGATAATGACTCTCTAACAGATGCTGACAGGTTGTATTATTTACTAGGTAAACTGTCACCGAAAGCGCATTCCGTATTTGCATTCATCATCATTTTGCATGGGGTGTAACTCCCAGTGCTGAGAATTATCAGGTGATATTCCAGTCACTCCTTGATAGGTATCAAGATACTCGCGTCCTCGCGTCCACCTACTTTGATCAAGCTTTAAATCTTAAACTGTCCGGACCCGCCTCTGTTTCGAATTTCCAGCTGTTCATATATAACTTTATTACCGCCGTTAACGCCCTTAAAAACTTGAAATTGGGAGATCTTTCCGACTTTATATTATTACAACTTGCTTTAAAAAAGTTCGACCCAGAAACGGTTCGTGCCTTCGAGATGACGGAACGTAATCATAAAATACCTACTCTAGATAGGTTCTTTTCGTTCATCAAAGATCAGTGCCGAATATATCATAATACGCAGCCTAGTGCATCTAGCTCGTCTAATGATATCTATGGTAAACAAAGGTTGAATAAATCACGAAATAGCAAGCGTAATCCCGTACCTCCTAGCCCGCAGTCTTACGTAGCATGTTCAGATTCTAACAATAATAATTCGAAGTGTCTGTGCAATAATATTGTACACGAACATTATTTTAAATGTCCCGCTTTTAATAATTTAGATCCGACTGCTCGTGTTAAATGTGTGAAAGAAAACAAAGCTTGCGTTAATTGTTTAAGCATAAAACATAAAGCCAGTGATTGTTCTAGTAATTCTAAATGTCGCTTATTACTACTAAATTTAATAAACCCGACCAGTCTGTTACGTCAGCGCGAGCCGTTCCAAGCGCCGGTACTACGGCCGCCCCGCACGCCTCCCAGTCAGAGGTATCGTTGTGTACGACATCCATTGCGTATGACCGCAGTGAACGCTCAAGTGTTTGTCACGTTCAGCGCGATGCAAAGCAGCAATGTATGGAGTCCACAACGGTTTTGTTGGCAATGGTACAGGTTATTGTTTACGATATCAGTAACAGACCACATACAATTCGTTGTTTACTTGATAGCGCTTCACAGAGTAATTTTATTACTTCTGATTGCTTCAAACGCCTCGGACTATAGAATAACTATAAAAATACGAAATTAATAATCAAAGGGATCGGTGGGTCGGAAAAATCTTGTAAGGGTTCCGTAGACGTTAAAATACATTCCCGTTTTAATAAAGACATTAATTTTGACATTGCCTCGCTTATCGTGGAACGTATTACCGACACGTTGCCTAGCGCGCAGGTGGACGTTTCTCAACTCACACACCTCGAGACGTTACCGCTGGCAGATTCTGACTTTGCACAGCCGGGAAACATCGATGTCTTGTTAGGGGCCGCCATATTTCCACATATATTTTTGCATAATGTGGTACACAGTAAACTACATAATATACCTCCCGCTATTGAGACGGTATTGGGGTATGTGATTATGGGTACCGTACCTACGTCACATATTTCTAATTATACCATGTCTTGTTGTGCTGTTCTTCAAGAAAATAATATTAATTCTCTTCTCAAGCGATTTTGGGAGCTTGAAGAGATTTCCGCACCGCCCTCACAGAGCCATAAGGACCTCGAGTGTGAAGAACACTTTCGCGCTACCACTGTTCGCGATGACAGTGGTAGATATGTTGTGGCGTTACCTTTTTGTGGTGACCCGTATTCGGTATGTGACTCATACGCTGCTGCACTTAGACGCTTCTATTGTTTAGAACGCAAACTTCATGCATCGCTCAAGTTACGCGTCGCCTATAATGATGTCATTCGCGACTATACACCGTGAAATTATGACTATTGTGGGATCGAAAATTTTGGACTCTATATCAATAATGGAATCCATTTATGTGAAATTTAAATAAAATAAAGATATTTTTTTTTATAAAAAATGTGACAGACATACAAAAAACTAGAACGAAACCAGGATACATGGTAACGCCACAAAATTTAACGTACTACGATTACTACGATCGATATCATTCAATGTTACTCACACATAGGTACACAACTAACACAACTTAGCAGTAAACCATGCCGACAAAGACATAAAAGCCGCCCGCGCTCGCTGCCGCTAACTTACCTACACGTGTGCCTACAATCCACTCGGACGCACTATTATTACCTACAACGCTGCGCGGCGCCGCGGAGTCGCCGCCGGCGGCGTGCGCTCGGCGATGTTGCGCCCGGCCGCCACTTGCCACTGCCAGTTCTGCTGCAACTCGCGCGCGGTAAGGTTATGCAACCTTAGTTACGTTTTACGTTGTCACGCAAAAATGTGTCGTCAGTATGAATATACGAACGCGGAGTACTTAGCAATTGTTCAGCTGTACTGTGCACAATGAATATTAATGGAGTCGTGAATTCATACTTAATACGGGAAGACCATCACCAAGTTCAGTTTAGTGCTAATGTGTAGGCAGTTATTATAACGGCAAATAGTGACTATTTTCATTGAAGGCTATCTAACAGCTCGATTTTAAACATGTTACGAACGGTAACATCGGAGCTGTTAGATGATATCCCTGTAGCGTACTTAGCAGGAATTTACTATCAGCATGATGGCTGCCCCGCTCATTATTCAAGTGTAGTGCGTGCCTACCTAAACACTTAACGCCTTTGGACTTTTTCTTGTTGTCGGAAATCAAAAGACTTGCTTACATTACAAAGACCCGTAAACATGAAAATCGTGACTAGTTACGCAGTGCGATAGTGGACACCTTTGATAGAGTGAAAAGTGACAGAGACACGTTAAGAAAGCTAAAAGAGAATAGTATAATTTATTTATACATATACACACAAATTAGTTTTACATTATAATTATGTACACACAGTGTAATCATAAACCAAGTTAGGTTTTTCTGTACACTGCTCGGGTCCGTCGACAACTTGACATTCATACCATTAATGTAGGTAGATGAACACGACGTATCGCGCTCGCATCCTTCAGAAACGGTTTACCCTCTAAGTTTAGTATATTATTATGCCTTATGAATGATATACAGCATGTTTTTTTTTATGTGATTTGACTATTGAGATTATATTATATTTTTATTAAGCTTCAATTCCCCTAAAGTATTCTTTAAGTTTATATTTTATGTTTTTACGCGTTAGACCATTTTGTAACTGTTGTGGCAGATTGTTTATTACGTCCGGTATAATATAAGCTAAGCGCAGTTTTCCATAAAAATTGGTGAAACTAGGTGTTATGAGTTTTTTGTATGTACTGCGTAGTGTCATGTTGGGCTTTGTGTAGGGATGTACTCGGGGAGACGAAATGAAAGATGTTACTCGTGCGACAGATTACTATAATGTGTCTTAAATACAATGATAATCATACTTAAATACTAGTTCGGTTACATGTACTTATATTATATAGTTATGTGGGTATCGATGAGGAGGTACTACACTACACCTCCCTTCCTTTACAAAAAAAAAAAAATCTTTTTTTTTTTTTTTATAACTCTTATCATAATCCTAAACGTAACATAACAAATTATTAAATATAGATTTAACTTTTAAACAATTTGGTTCTATTTTTGTGGACAGTTTCAATTTTATTATCTTTTAACAAACGAACATTTGGTGTGATATCCTCAATAACTTTATATGGACCGTTGTAGACATTCTGCAACTTATTACAATTTTCGTTTTTTACCAATATCATGTCATTAGGTTTATAAACAATAGGATTAATATTTTTATCATACTTTGATTTTCAAATTTCTTTTGATAATAACAAATTTTTCCTAGCCTGTTCATGTGATTTTTGTAATCTATATTTTAGGGTCATAGGATAATTATCACAATTGTAAAGAGGTTCTACTTGCTGAGTTAAGTTATTGGGTAATTTGCAGGATTTACCGAAAACCAGTTCGTACGGAGTAAATTGTGTTGATGTATGCACAGTCGTATTGTAAGTAAAGCTCCAATATGGAAGCCAGGTGCTCCACTCTCTTGCGTTGTTATTAGTTTGAATTCGAAGATAAGCATTTAAATTTTTATGCGTATTTTCGAGAGCACCTATAGATTCATGGTGATAAGCAGTCGAAAATAATTGCTTAATATGGAGTAATTTACAAACCTCAGTCATTGTTGACGCTATGAACTCTGAGCCTTTATCCGTTGCAATGTCCCGTGGAACACCATATCTAAGAATGAAGTTTTCAACGAAAGATTTTGCTACGGAAACTGCATCCTTACGTTCTAAAGGATATGCTTCTACGAACTTCGTGAGCTCGCATTGAATAGTTAATATGTAAACCTTACCATAATAATCCTTATCTAGGGGCCCCACTATATCTAGAAATATCTTATCGAATGCGCCCAGAGCAGTCGTAGTGACTACCATAGGCTCCTTAATAGTCAATGAATGCTTTTGCATCTGACATTTCTTACACTTAGTTACGAATTCCCTGACGTCACGCTCCATACCAGGCCAGAAATACGTTTTTTTCATATTGTTTACCATTCTCCTTATACCTGCATGCCCACTTGTTGGCAAGATGTGGTAGTCATTAATAATTACTTTTTTGTCATCATTGGAAACTACTCTTTGAATCCCCTTTAAAATATTTAACCGAGGTCCGGACCACAATACTCTTTTATTTATCTCTTTTGACAATTCGTCTATAAAATTATTATTACTTGCAAGTCTCACTATATAAATTTCTTTAATATTAATTTTATTACAAAATTGTTCCAGCTCACTCACAATGCGTCTCGCGCAATACATGATCGCAAGTCGGGACAAGTATACAAGTTCATATCATTTTTACAAAATATAAATGAGTTAAAGTCGCTCAATTCACCTTTTATACTTCGCATCTTTTTACGGGGCACGACTATAAGCTCAACAGAATTTGACGGCTTACTAAGCATTTCCACCACTTTTGGTTGATCAGACCAGCTAGCAGAAACGCCGGTTGTCGACAATTTTCTGTCATTTCCTTCATAATTTTTCAAAGTTTTCGCTTGATTTCTAGTCATAACACTAATTACACGTTCATTCATTTCTTTCAACTCTTCAGACGCAATTTCAACCCTAGATAATGCGTCTGCAGCTGCATTATCTTTTCCTTTTATATACTCAATCACAAAATCATACTCTTCTAAGATTAAACGAAACTTTGTTAGCCTACTGGAAGGGTTATTCATGTTAAATAAATAAACTAATGGGCGATGGTCGGAAAATATTCTGAATCTTTTCCCAAAGAGGTATGGCCGAAAATACTTAACAGACCAAACTATAGAAAGCATTTCTTTTTCTATCGTTGGATAGTTTAATTCTGCTTTATTAAGGCTGCGGCTTGCATAAGCGACTGGCCGACCATCCTTGTTACATAAAATTGAACCTACCGCTATGCCTGAGGCGTCTGTGTATAACCTGAACTCATTGTTATCTGAAAAGTCAGGGTACTGAAGCACAGGTGGACAAACTAAACCATTTTTTAAAAGTTGAAACGCTTTTTCACATTCCTCTGTCCAAAGAAAGTCAGTATTTTTCCTTAATAATTTATTTAACGGTATTACAATTTCTGCAAAATTGGGAATAAAACGCCGATAGTAGTTAGAAAAAGCAACGAATCTTTTACGTCATCACTCGATTTTGGTGTTGGATAGTCTTTTACCACTCGTGTTTTTTCAGGGTCGGGTTTAATCCCGCCGGCACTGACAATATGACCTAGGTATAATAACTCTTTTTTCAAAAAAATACACTTATTTGGGTTTAATTTCAGATTAACTTTACGTAACCTTGAAAAAATATCTATTAAGTTTTTGCTATGCGCATCTAAATTTCGCCCGAAGCATACTAAATCATCCATGTAGACTAAGCACTTTTCATAATTTAATCTTGATAATGCTACCGTCATCGCCCTAGAAAATGCACTGGGACTGGTCTTAAGCCCCATTGGCATGCGTTTCATTTGGTATTGTTTGTCAAAAGTGAATGCGGTGCATTTTCTACTGTTCGGCTGTAATTTAATTTGAAAATAACCACTTTGAAGGTCAAGGTGACTGAAATACATAGCGCCTGAAAGTGAGTCCAGAATATCGGTTATATTTGGAAGTGGAAACCTATCATCAGCAATGCTTTCGTTCAACTTTCTGTAGTCAACGACTAATCTATATTTCTTTTCACCTGCGTCAGACTTTTTTGGCACTAATAGTATTGGGCTAGACCACTCACTCATGGTTTCCTCTATAATGTCATCTTTTATCATAGTTTCAATTTGTTTTAAAATTTCTCCTTTTTGTGATTTTGGTAAACGATACTGTTTTGTATAAACAGGAACCGCATTAGGTTTCAAGGTAATTGATTGATCGTAAATATTACATTTCGTTAATTTGTCTCCTTCCAAATGAAAAATATCAGAGAATTTGGCGCAAATTTTCTCAATTTCTAATTGTTCCTCGTGATTTAAATAGTTCAGTTTTAATTGTTTTAATAATTGTTTTACTCTATCTGCATTAATGATAGATTTATTGAAACAAAGTATACTATAATCCGCCAATTTTTTTATTTCCTGACTAAAAAAACTCAAATTTATTTCTTCATCACGAGTGTTTAATATCTGAATAGGTATTTTACCATTGACAGGTCTCGCAATACATCCAGCCATAAAAACACCCTCGCATAACTCGGTTGGTAGAATCACACAATCCTCTTTCAAATGTGTTGGTACAAAATGAAATGTTTCACATCTTGGTGCTAATTTAATGTACTTATTACAAGTTCTATTCGGTTGTAATGATAGACTCGTTTCAATATCATTATTATAAAACTTTATAGTGTTCAACTCTAAATTTAATTGGCATCTATACTTCCTTAAAAAGTCTATCCCTAAAATTCCATCACTAGAACAACATAAATTTTTAAACACATGAAACCTGTGTACAAATTCTTGATTCATAAAAGTTAACGCCAAGTCCACATAACCCACCGAGCAAAGTTCACCACATACTCCGCTTACTTTTACTTGCCCTATTTGGAATGGAATGTTTTGTTGTTGTAACTTCTCATACTTCACCGCGCTAAGTGATGCTCCTGTATCTACTAACCAATTACATAAGCTGTTGTTAAACGATAGTTGAATTGAATTATAAAATTTGTAATGACATATTTCGGAATGATTATTGCTGTTATTCACGAAAAAACTGGTTGGATTCAGTTTCCCTAGTTTCCCCTTCATTCTCAGTATGGTGCTCAAAAACGGAATTAATGTGGTTCATTTGGGAATTATTTTGGTAATGGTTTCGCCCGCGGTTAAAATAAGTCTTAGTATACTGACCTTTATCGCCTCTGTTACCTCGTTCCGCTGAGATCTGGGCGCTCCGAGTGTTTCCCCGGTTATAGTAGCCCCGGCCCCGCTGATTGCCGAAACAGCCACGCTGAGTGTTGTAGTTATTAAAGCCAGGCTGCTCCTGGAACCATCGTCCTTTAGTTGAATGGGCGGTATTGTTATTTGGAAAACGTCTACTATTCATATTCATAATACTATCATTCGTAGCCATTGAGGTCGCCTCGTCTTTAGCGCCGCGGATAGCATCTTTTAATTGATCGTAATCACGAGCCGAAATAATAGTACTAAGATTACTATTTCGCAACCCCGTGGCAAATTGTTTGATAGCCATCTTTTCATTTAATGGTTTTAATATTTCATACTTATGCGAATCCCCGTCGGCTTGCGAAATAGTTAATTCTACAAATAGATTTTCAATTTCCTTACCATAGTCATCGATGTTTCTCTGGTTTTGCGCACAGCTTAATAATTGTTGCTGTAAGGCTGTAAAAGACTTTTTAGTTAGCAGATATTTTTTCATATCATCAACAAGGAGTTCCGTTGAATCGTACTTTTACCCTAATCGAAGTTTTGCACCTTCCGACAACCTGGTCAGTATGAAATTAACAAGTATTGGCTTTGATTTTTCGTCTAATAAACCACTATACATTTCTATAGAAGAAATTAGCTGCTTGGTAACCTTTTCCTCATCGTTCATGACGGGTAACAAAGAAACTGCCGTTTTTAAATTAAAACTCTCCATTTTATCGATGACTACAGGCAAACTACACAGATTTTTTATTACTTTGAACAAGTTTCTTATTTGGTCACTATACTTATTTATCAAAATTAACCCGTTCTGACTAACCTTCTTTATCTGGCTACGTATATTTAACAAATCTTTTTCAAAATTATGAAAGATAAAGTTAGATTCTTCTAATTTTTTGGGCCCAGCAGTACCTAAATGGCGTCGCTGTGGTCCTATTTTAATTAAGTATTTCTTTATTTCTAATAATCCATCATAATATTTTTCAAAACTTTCTGCCATTTATTTATTATAATTTATCATTTACTGCAGATTACATTTATTTAGTTATTTATCTTATTACATAATTTTAGTAAATAAGTCCTCTAGATAAGTCCTCTAAATAACTCCACTGACCCGATTTTTACGTACCGCTCATGTTGCGTATCACTCCTTCACGTACACTCACTTAATCACACAATATTTTCTTTTCCTTGGCTCTCCTGGCCGCTTCGTACCTCCCGGCGCCGAAACCAACTGCTCGACCTTCGCAAATTATCCTCGTGTATTTCCCTTCGTATCCACTGCCGGTGACATTTGCCGTACACACGATAGCCAAAATAGAAGAGAAACAGCGCTAAGATTATGCACATAACCGTCAGGATCCAGGCTGTGTAACTGGCATGATCTTTTAGTTGCTCCAACGAAGATGCGTTATCTCCTCCGGCAGCATTCTGAGCTATTATCACAGGCTCCTTGGATTGCGGCTTTCCCATTTTGTAAATTTATTGTTGTTAGATGAACTGAAACTTTTTCCCGTGCGGTTAACACCGAGCAATAAAATTATTGAACACATAATAATTATTTTAGCGATACCAGTCCGCACTGTTTATAATATGGTTGCCTTATTTGGCGATCGGAATGTAGCGCGAACCCGATCCCATCCTGGCAGGGTCGCCATGTAGGGATGTACTCGGGGAGACGAAATGAAAGATGTTACTCGTGCGACAGATCACTATAATGTGTCTTAAATACAATGATAATCATACTTAAATACTAGTTCGGTTACATGTACTTATATTATATAGTTATGTAGGTATCGATGAAGAGGTACTACACTACATTTGTATTATAATTTTGCAATTTTTTGTTAAATAATTGTTCAATCTTTTTGTATTTTTTAGCTTATTTCAAGCTAAGATTTTAATTTTTTTATTAAGAAAGAAAAATTCAACCTCAGGCGGGACTCGAACCCGCGTCTTCTGGATTCGAGTCCCGCCTGAGGTTGAATTTTTCTTTCTTAATAAAAAATTTAAAATAATTGTTCAATTAATAATGTGTATTTCACTTTATCGTGAATAGGGATTAGTTGACAATATGGGAACAGATCACTATAATCCTTTTGTTATTGCATTCTTATCTTGTGGGGTACAATGGTTTTTAAAATTCGTATTTGGAGCTGGTAAATTAAGTCTAAGTGTGTTCTATAGGTGCGACCATAACTGCTTAATCCGTAAGATATGACGGATTCGCCTAGTGCTTTATAAAGTGTAAGTACGGTAGTGTAAGGTACTTTATTTTTAATTAGAACAAATTTTGCTAGTATGGCTCTTAGTTTGTCACAAACATATTTGATGTGATCGATCCACTTAACACGATCGTCTATGACTAAGCCTAAATACATGTGTTTAGACACTAATTCTATTGAATCACATCTACATTGATTTATATTTGAGTGCAGACAACTGTGGCTATGTGCTTTGTGAAGAGCTTATTCAGCTCTTCAAACGAGGCCAGTTTGATCTTGTCAAATGGACAAGCAATCGTAAAGAGGTTCTCGCGCACTTGCCTGATTCTCATAAGGCTTCTCCAGACATCGAGTTTGAGAGGTCTGTACCGCATAAGGTTCTCGGTTTACGCTGGGATAAATCCCGTGATAGTTTCCGGTTTGACGTCGCATCGCCCGATGATGAGTGCACCAAGCGCACTATGCTATCCACAGTGGCTCGATTATGGGACATACTGGGGTTTGTGGCTCCCACAATTTTGTACGCCAAGCTCTTGATCAAAGTGCTTTGGCTATCAAAGTGTGAGTGGGATGACGCACCTCCCGTCCATATTGTCGACGCTTGGAAGCAATTTTGTATTGAGCTTTCCGCGCTCAATCAAATTGTTATTCCACGTCATCTTGGGTTGGTCGACGGATGTACTGTCAATCTAATAGGATTTGCTGACGCCAGCGAACGCGCTTACGGCGGAGTCGCAAGTCCGCATTGGTCCTAACTACTCGGTGCAGTTAGTTTGTGCCAAGTCCAAGGTCTCGCCGGTGAAAACCATTTTGGTTGCGAGACTGGAGTTGTGCGCGGCCCTTCTGCTATCTCAGTTGCTCTGCAAGGTTCAAGATACAGTTTCGCCCCACTGGGGTAGTGGGGCGAAACTGTATCTTGAACCTTGCAGAACCTTGCAAAAATCAATAAGATATACGCATTTTCTGACTCAAAGCTAGCGCTCACTTGGATTTATTCTTCTCCGCACCGCTGGCAGACTTTTGTCGCCAATCGCGTTACTAGAATAATAGAACTGGTTCCCGCTACTTGTTTCCATCACGTCGCGGGTATTGAGAATCCTGCCGATTGCCTTTCTCGTGGGGTTACTCCATTTAAACTTCTGCAACATCCATTGTGGTATCGTGGGCCTGCTTGGATTTCCCATGATCCGCCAGAGTGGCCCATAGAACCTTGTGACCACAGTGCAGAAGCCGAGGATGTACCCGAACGGAAGTCTGTTTCTCATCCCGTGGTCGTTAAGGTCGCGGAATCTCCGATCTATGCACTCGCACTGCGCATGTCGTCGTGGTCTAAGTTACTACGCGCCATCGTTTATGTCGGTAGATTTCTTAGGCAAATTCCTAAAGGGGATTCTGTTTCAAGCTCTGACCTTGAATTTGCAGAGTATAAATTGTTGCGAGTGGTCCAGGCTGTTTATTTTAGTGACGTTACTGAAAATTTAATAAATAATGTAGCTTGTTCTCCCGCGCTTCTTAAGCTCAAGCCGTTTCTCGATGAGCATTAGGCAAATTCCTAAAGGGGATTCTGTTTCAAGCTCTGACCTTGAATTTGCAGAGTATAAATTGTTGCGAGTGGTCCAGGCTGTTTATTTTAGTGACGTTACTGAAAATTTAATAAATAATGTAGCTTGTTCTCCCGCGCTTCTTAAGCTCAAGCCGTTTCTCGATGAGCACGGTATCATACGCGTTGGCGGTCGTCTGTCTAATTCGGACGAACCTTACAACTATAAACATTCTTGTTTATTACCGCGTCACGACCACATCTGTGGCAGACGGGCGTTAACCTCCCGGCACACCGATACGGGAGTATGTCTATACGGTGTGGCCGGCGAGACGCTGACGTCCTCCACCTGTAGGTTCCGGGTGTTGACGAGGGAATAACGCAAGGCTTCAGGGGTTCGGTTTCAGCAGCCGCAGTAAATAAAACACTACATAATTCTTCAGGGCGTTCCGGGTGAGCGGTTCTGTTCCTGTTTTCCTGTTTTATGCTAATTCCGGGAGCACCGATGACTACAAATGTCGAAAAAATCGCGGTTACTAACGTACTGCCGATCTTTACCTCTACGAGGACCGCAAAACCGCTCACCGTTTACGACTTTTTTATTTACAAATTTTTACTTTCTATTTGTTACATTTCTGCATATTAACAAAGGTTATCGGTCGTGAAGTATGCTATATTATACATCACTAGAAAGCCAATGAAATTACCTATCCAACTATGTAAAGAATGTTCTATTTACAATCTTATATATCAATGTAATTTTAGTATGAAGTTAAGATATGCTTATTTTTAGGACTACTTTTAGGTTTCCTAAGTCTATAACTTTTTGCCTATTCGGTTTATATGAATGATACAACTGTCGATAGCTAGGGCGTTACCTAGGCTACCCAGGGGATAACAAATATTCTTTATTTACATGAGTTACCTATTGTTTACATGCCTATATGTGCTACATTGTAAAAAATCTTATATAAACTTTAACTTAAAAACACTTTATTTTCACAATACTTTATGAACCGATTACGAACAGAGTGCGAATACATAGGCACAGACTCAGGTCATCTGAATTAACACTATTTACTATATATTATTAGAATCTATTACTATTAAAGACCTGAGTTTGTACTTACGGTTCGCAATATGTACGTTCACAAGACGAAATTAGATTGTTTACACTATTTAACTATTATTGAACACTATATAAATCACTATTTACTGTCTTATATACAATATGAAACTGTTTATCGGAATCGTCATTATGTACACATCACACAATTCACTGAATAAGGTTGGTGACGCGTCGTCGCGAACAACATCGTTGACCTTCTTGTGAATTTCCATCACAGGAAACATCTCCATGCCGGTCCAGAGTTGCTTATGTCCTTACTCAGGCATAAATATTGGATTGTAGCTGCGCGGCGAGTAATTCGCCATAGAATACATAATTGTAACGTCTGTTTTAAATTCCGTCCTCGCCCGGTCTTTCCTCTCATGGCTGACCTTCCTAGCCATTGCGTCAAGCAGGTAGATAAAGCGTTCACACATACCGGTTGTGATTACGCAGGACCGCTGCAGTACACGCCAATGCGTGGTCGAGGAGTAAAAAGCCGTAAAGCTTGGCTATGCATTTTCACATGCTTGACGACGCGCGCTACGCATATTGAAGTTGCGACGGATCTAAGTACGGTGTCGTTTCTGGCAGCCCTAAAACGATTTCTTTCGCGACGCGGCGCTATACTATGTTTGTATACCGACAACGGTACTTGTTTCGTAGGCGCGAATTCTTATTTACGTGACCTCTATAAGTTTCTCAACAGAGAGTATCAGACCCGTCTTCAGGAAGAACTTTCCATGAATCACATTGATTGGAAGTTTATTCCGCCCGCTTCACCACATTTCGGTGGATGCTGGGAAAGCATGGTCATGGTAATCAAAACGCATCTCTTCAAAGTCATAGGCCAACAGATCCTCTCTTATGAAGAGCTTTTAACTGTACTTGTACAAGTCGAGGCACTAGTTATTTCGCGTCCTCTCACAGCACTGAGTAGTGACCCTGCTGAATCATCCGCGTTAACCCCTGCGCATTTCTTGAACACAGCGCCATTATCGTCACTTCCCGCTCCTGAAGCAGACTCTTCTAGCTTGCTTCAGAGACATACTCTGCTTGATAAACTCGTGCAGTCGTTCTGGCGGCGCTGGCGTTCAGAATACCTTCACCAGCTTCAGGCTAGGTCTAAATGGAATAGTCCTGCATCCCCTATACAGGAGGGTACGTTAGTCATTGTCATGAATGATAATTCTCCGCCACTTTCATGGCCCTTAGCTATCATAGTGAAATTGCACAAGTCTAAAGACGGTAAAACCCGCGTTGTTACTGTAAAAACCGCGAAGGGTAGTTACGTGCGCCCTGTTGTACGTCTCTGTCCGCTACCGACTCAGTGAGATCTAGCCCGAAGTTGGATCTCTCTCTTAGTTTAGGTATTTAGTTAATAACTTTCGTTATAAGTATTCCGATAAAGTTAATTTAGATTAATCTAATTTCATAACGCTGTATTAGCTTGTGGATAGGTTATGCGGTAGTACACCTAACACGGCTTATTTTATTTAGTTTCCTTTTAAAGGCAACCCTTTAAAGCCGGGGGGAAATATGGAAATATAGAAGAAAGATAGTCCTGTCATCTTTGACGTTACTGTCTGAACAGGCGAGCATCATCCCTTTTTCCGTCTCTCCAACGCACGCGGCGACCATTTTCGCCATCTTGAAAACGACAGTCCGTTTCGAAACTGTATCGCGGAGATATCGCACTGCGCTGCACCGCGCCGCGCGCCGCTTCGCTTCAGAATTGCTTACCTTAGGATGAACATTACCGCGAGTGAAAACTAGTGGATACATGTGAAAGACAATATCAGTGCTGCCATCAGAACGCCGCTGTTTTTATGCTGAACGGATCACGCCGTCAGAGAACCAGTGCCACGTGCTGCTGGAATCCAGGTGCGTGTCCTCACACTCCTAGCTCCTAGCTCGTCTGTTCATCCTTCTAACACCACCCTCTAGGCGATCACCAGAACTCTTTAGATTTACAGTCCACTTAAAAGAAAAAATATATAATTTTCTCGATCGCCTTTATAAATGGTAAATTTCTATACCAGTGAGTAAAACTTTTCGCCAATCCTTTGATCCCCTAATCCTCCTGTATTTTTCATGTATTATTAATGAGTAACTTTTATTAAAGATTTAATCAATTTTATTTTAAAGTGTTAAAATTTTGTAGTATGAACTTTTACACAAAATTTAACAACTTTTTATTTCTTATAAAATAATTTAAATTTGCATAATTTCGTGCAGATTATTTCTGTTATAAAATTATTATTGTGATATTATTGTGTTATTTTTGTGTGTGTTATTTTATAAGTTTGTGTAAAATTAAGTGCTGTTGTTTTATGTGAACGGTTCAAGGTCATTAATCTGCAATAATGACGATCGAACAAATCCCTAAGGAAGTCATTTAATTAGTACCATTATTTTGTGGTGATAAAAGACAATTAAATTTATATTTACGGAAATGTCAATATGTTATTGACCGCTTTAAAGGAAATGAACAAAATTTATACGTCTTCAACGTATTAACAAGTAGACTTAAAGATAATGCGGCTGCGCTCTTATCAGAACGTGAAGATGTTACGACTTGGTCCGAGCTTAAGGCACTGCTTACCCAACACTCTGGAGACCCGCGTAGTGAAGCGTGCATAAACATAGAATTAGAATCGCTAAAAATTAAATCAGGTGAAGGTTATTTGGATTTCTGTAATCGGATCCAGTGTGTTTGATCTTTATTGATGCCTAAAGTGAATACAATCGATGATACAGATTTAAAGCGCGCTAAGTCGATCATATATAATAATACGGCCTTAAATGTATTTATAGGAGGTATGGTTATAAGCGACAAATAAAATGCAGATATTAAATTATACTTTAGAATATAGATGTTAATTTATTAATATATATTCAGATACGTGGAAGGTATAGTGTCTGTCTGCTAACAAAGTTTAGATAGAAGTAAGGGGAGAGCTAAAATGAACTATGCCTTTTATAGACACTCAGTGACAGTGTTGCCATTAATAAATCAAGAAATTATTAATTTTTTGCAATATAAAATCGATTAAATACCAACAGTATTTTTATACAATCATCCTGAGAATATGGTTAGAGTCGTAAGGCTTAAGGCACCCGTGACATAGGGCACGCCACGATAGTGGCGGTAAGACCCATCATGGAGGATTGGCTTGAGAGGCGCCACGGCGCCCTCAGCTTCCGGCTGACGCAGGTCTTGTCGGGGCATGGGTGCTTCGGCAAGTACTTGTGTCGCATAGGCCGGGAGCCATCGCCCGGTTGTCACCACTGCGTGGGTTGCCCCGAGGACACGGCGCAGCACACACTCCAGGCCTGCCCGGCTTGGGCAGAGCAGCGCCGTGAACTCATAGCGGCAGTCGGCGGTGACCTCTCGCTTCCGGCTGTGCCTATCCATGGTTGGGAGCGGGAACGCGTGGGATGCCGCCGCCTCTTACTGCGAGGAAGTTATGCGCGCAAAAGAGGCGGCGGAAAGGGAGAGAGAAATCACAACATCTCTTCCGATCCGCAGTAGACGCACCGAGCGCCGGAGGGCGCAAACAGACCTCCGGCCTCCATGAGCTGTGGCCAGCGGGTGGGCGCGACTAGGGGAGTCCGCCGCCCGACCTGAAAATGGCCCCAAGTAGGCGGCGCGCGTGTTTGTCACACGTGCGCCCGCGTGGGGGATGCGAGGCGAGCGATGCCTCGCTCCAAGCCGGGGTCCAGCGACCAGAGCTTGACCGAAGCCCGCCGGGGTTGTGGTGCATGCTTTTGCGAATCTCATGGCCCCGGCAATTGGGTTGGTGGCGTTGACGGGTGCGGTTTTTTAGTCGGTAAACGCGCATGCGGAGTCCGACACACCCTGTCGCCTCCCCAGGCAACGGGAAGGTCTTAAAAAAAAAAGGCACCCGTGACATTGGAAGCGGGATCGAGCGTCGTGCTCGAGGAAGTAAATTTCTTAGAACAATATAATTTGAGAAATCGTATTCATGGTAGTAGTCAAATTACTGGTTCAGGTTCAAGACCATTGATGAGTCAACCAACTGGATACAGACCACCCATCTTACATAAAAATAACAACATACCGCCTAAATTTAATTTTGGTATTCCTCAAAATTCTCAATTTAGGATGCCTCAAAGTCAAGGTCAACCACAGATGTTTAATACGGTCCGTCCACAATTTGGCCTTCAGCAACAATATTGGTTATAGACCACCACAACAATTTGGTTACAAGCCTCCACAACAGTTTGGTTATAAACCATCTCAACAGTTTGGTAATCGGTCAGCCCAAGTAGGACATTTTTTTTCTTTTTATGGTGATAAGGGGGCAAACGAGCAGTCGGCTCACCTGATGGTAAGTGATGACCGCCGCCCATGGACATTTGCAACACCAGAGGCTTGTAAAAGCGTTGCCAAACCCCTTAGAAACCGTTCAGGTTTCTTAAAATAGGGAGTTACTGAACTGACAGCAAACGGAATTCCCATGCCGTCAGAATAGTCACTTCCCCAATGAGCTCTGGTAACCTTACTCACTCGCAGAAAGACAACTGTTGTTGATTCACTGCGGTCTTCTGTAAGGCGGAGGTACTTCCCCAGTCGGGCAGATCAATTTGAGCGAGAAATCTCGCTATGCCCTACCTCCTACAAAAACATAATTTCAATCAAGGACAAAAACCTCAATTGGACAGTGACGTATCTATGAGGACTGTTCCTCCGAGACCACAGGTACCACAACAAGGTTTTAAATAAAATGAATTGACCATGAACAATAAATAACCAATACGACCAATATAATTTTGAAAACTACTTTACTAATAATTATGACTATGGTGAAGAAAATGAAATAAATTTTTGTAATGATGATAATTATTTAGAATATTACGATACGCAATATAACGCATCAGAACCAATTGACGAATCTCAAACAGTGGATTTTCGCATAAGGGCCTTGAACAGCAAGAAGTCATAGAAATAAATTGTGACTTATCATTACAACACCCATATATTTACTTAGAAAAAACTTACGCGAAAATGATGATTGATACTGGCAGTATGAGATCATTCATGAGTCCTCGAAAAGCATATCAATATTATAACGAATTTATTCGACAGCAACCATTTAGTGTAATTAGCACTCACGCGACTAGTAGTCATGATGAATGGCACCGATTTTTATTATATGACGTTGACCCAAAATATGATGGACTTATTGGAAATGACCTCATTTTTTCAATGACAACATTTAGGCGCGATAATTGATTTGAAAAACAAAATTTTAAAAACTGATAATACGTGCATTGAAATAATTAATAACAATCTTAATTATGCTATCGATATACCACCCCGATCGGAGAAAAGAATTAAAATAAACGCCTTAGATTCGGAGTATGAAAATCAATCAATGGAAATAAACATTGATGAAAAGGACAAAAAGTAAAAAAAAATATCTGGATGATGTAGTTACAGAAATAGAAAAGACAGCTAAAACAAAGACGGCGCGTAACGACTCGTCGACAATAACAATATCAGATACAAGTCAAACAGCGAAAGCTAGCCCAATAGAGATTTCCGACATTGAAACTGTATCAGTAACCAGTATTGAAAATGTACCAAAATATCCTATTCGATCAGAATCAAGTAAATCACTAACAATTCATTCTGCTTTAGAATTAGAATCAACAGGAATACCGATTTTACACGAGGCAATTGACACCAAGCCTAATCAAATTTTAGTTTATTCGTGGTTTAAAAAACTACAAGTAAAAAATCTTTCACGAGAAAAGCAAAAGGTTTTGGAAGTATTTTTACCAATAGATAATGAAGAATTGATTAATGATTTTTTGAAGCGATACATTCAGCCTAAATTAAAATATTTTGTTTACTTTGAAGAAAAAGAACATCGTAGATTATTCGGAAATATAATTATTCAGCTTTTCAAAAAAGATATGGTTAATCTTTATGAGTGCACAGAACGTGTCATTTATATTGAAGATGAAGGAGAGCAAACGGCATTGATAATTAAACATCATGAAGGAAAGACATGCCATCGAGGGTAACCTATTGAAATCTCGAATTTCTGTTGCCCGAATCTTAAAACCCCGAAAACGTTTGGTAGAACTTTTAAAAGACAGATGTAATGAATGACAGGTTTTTTAATTTCCCAGATCAATCAATTTCCAGGTGCACTAAAACCAAATTTCGAAAAAGTATTTTTTTGTTTCTCATATTCTCACTATCCAGATATTGTTATACCAGATCCTCAGAATACTTTTTTTTGTTTCCCATCGTACCATTTTCCAAATAAACTATTACCAAATTTTCATACTATTTTTATTTGGTTCCCATACAATCATATTCCTGATAAAGTATTGCCAGATTTTCATAATCTTTTATTTGACTCAGTAGGGTAGGTTAGGTTAGAACTGCGACCCCCTGCCAGAGCCGACTCGTTATTGTTTTACTTGCCTATTACAGATAGGTTAAGGTTAATTAGTACCTTATAATTCTTCCTATAGTTTATGGAAATAGATTTAGTTTTTCTGGATATCATTAATTTGAATTTAAAAAATCTTGATTTTAAAAAGGGAAATTTTTAACTGCACCTCTATTAAGAAATTTTGGCAAACAAAATTTTTCCACTAATAACCTACTGCATATCAAATAAATGACCGTATTACGTATTTAATACTTTAACTGTAAATCCCCTTTTTTTCAATCAAAATATTCGAAATTACAACCAAAAATACTGAATTGCACACTAAATTTATCTAAATTTATATAATTTATTTAGTTAGAACTGTGACCACAACGCACGAGCCGAGCGAGCGAAGCGAGCGTGCCGCGGTAGCAGCCGGCGAAGTGCCAGAACCGAATCAGTCCTATTCATAATTATTGGTTTAGGTTAGAACTGTGACCACAACGCCAGAACCGAATCGGTCCTATTAAGCTTTAAAGATCTAACAGTATAGTATAATTGATTTATTTGATGAGCAAATTTAGTGTGCAATTCAGTATTTTTGGTTGTAATTTCGCATATTTTGATTGAAAAAAGGGGATTTACAGTTAAAGTATTAAATACCACACTTTTAAAAATGTGGATTTAGTTTGTCTGGATATCAGTTAACTATATTTCAAAAATGTGTGTTTTAAAAATCTGGCTTTCGTGCATATGGATTATGGTCATCTGGATTTTGTGCATTTAGATTTTGTGTGTCTGGAACTCATTCGTCTGGATTCTAAAACGTCGTACAAATGAATAAATGGGCAAATGAAATTCGGAGTTGTGATTATATGGCAAACAAAACTTCGGAATTTTAAAAAACGGGGTTATGAAGAAATGTTCAAACGTTTACGGGATTATGATATTCGGAATGTTAAAATCTGGGATAAAGATAGGTAACCGCCATCGAGGCATAAAAGAAACTTTAACTAGGCGTCGTAGAAACTATTATTGGGACAGAATGCAAGAAACAATAACGGCAATTATAAATAGTTGCGAATCATGTCAAAAAATGAAATATGACAGAAAACCTATCAAGCCTATCTTACAATTAACGCAAACTCAGGACGCCCCCTTTCAGGAGATTTTCATAGATCTCTTTACTATTGAAGGAAAAACGTACATAACTCTTATTGATGCATTTAGCAAGTTAGGATAGGCAGTTGAAATACAAGGCAAATCCACTCCAGAGGTGGTTCGAGCCCTAATGAAGTATTTCTCATATTACGGAATCCCCAAAAAGATTAGCTCAGATCCCGGAACTGAATTCAACAACGAGTTGATGAAAGAATTTTTAAGTTTACATAAAGTAGAACATCACGTTGGCACACCTAACAACCCAAATTCAATGGGCCTCATTGAACGTTTCCATTCCACAATTATTGAAATTTACAGATTGGCCAAGTATGAAAATAAATGTACTGACGCGGCATCAGTTATTACATATTCAGTTATGGCATACAACCACACCATACATACTGCTACGGAACTTACTCCATTTGAAGTTGTCTTTGGACATACTGACACAAGTAGCCCATACAATATAGAATTCAAATCCCAACTCATTATTATTGGCAGCTCACGAATGGTTTCCAAGATCGATTGGTTTAACCTCCCACACGTTATCTTTGATGGTGTCCAAATACCTATTAGTGACAAGGTCAAGAACTTGGGAATTTTCATGGACAAAACGTTGTCATGGGGTCCACAACTTCAAAATTTTTGTATAAGATTTATATTTGGTTGGCGCAAAATCACACTACATTGGGTGAAATGGGTCGTGCGAAACAATGTTCGAGACCTTTTCAAATGATCTCAATTGATTTTGTGGGTCCTCTTCCGGTCTCGCGTAAACAAAATTGCTACATGCTCGTAGTCACATGCTGTTTCTCAAAATACTGTCACATCTTTCCCTTGCGTCGTGCTACTAGTGAGGCCGTTATTAAAATCCTAGAAGACTCGATATTTTTGGTCCACGGAATTCCACACGCACTATACCGACAATGACCTAGGAGATGAAGTATTATTTCTTAATCGTGATCTGTACGCTGAAAATCGAGGCTGTCTACGGTCGGTATTTGATGAAGTGCAAGCTTCTTTATGGCAGGCACATGAGAAGAATACTGCTCATTATAATTTACGCAGGAAGTCAGCAGAATTTAAGGAGGGGATATAGTTTATAAGCGCGCTTTCGTATTAAGTGACAAAGATAAATATTTCAGCAAAAAGCTGGCACCTAAGTTTTTAAAGTGTCGCATAATAGAAAAACGGTCTCCCCTGGTGTATGTTTTAGAAGATATGTCAGGAAAATGCATAGGTGTTTGGCATATTAAAGACTTGAAAGCCAGAAAATATTAATATTTTTTATATTGTAAACAGTTAATTTTTTTTTATTATTGCAAAATACAACAAATAAATCTCGATCCCAACTTCAACGCTTCACGGCTTGCATTGGTCCCCAGTGCATATTGTCATGGGCGACCTGTTTTTGTAAGGACGCGTCAGCAGCATTATCTTCTGCTGTTGCTATTATGTAAGGTAGTGTGTTTGTATTATGGAAGGCATTTTGAAAGAGAATAGTATGAATGGGAAGTGCTAGTAGTAAAGAGTGGATAGACGGGTTAATTTAAGAAAAAACCGACTCATTCGTCAACTCGCGCGCGTGAAACTCGCGCGCGCGCGCGAGTTGGCACCTTCCAATTTTACCTACTTTTTTCGTCGTCAACTCGCGGGCACTGTTAAAGTACAGTCAAATAAAAATGGATTAAAACGAAAAATCTTTAAATAACTTACTATACCCGCGGCTTTGCCCACAGTGGCTGATTCGGCGAAGCACGGTATAAATGAACACGTTACCTTCACCATTAACAAATTTATTTAACTAGTTTAGTTTACAATTGTAATGTTTGTTATTAAAATAATTTACAACAAACCCTGATCTGATATTTTTACAGTTCCTTAGAATGATTAATTTTAAGAATTAATATTCAACATTATATTATATTATATTATACAATTTTCAGAATTAATATTTCACTCACATTATATGTACCTATTGATTTTATTTTTTTGTTTTATTTGCTTACTTTAGAAATTTTTACATATAATATTTAGGTTTTATTACCTATTGTAATGGTGGCGGTGGAATTAAACCAACAATTGATGACAGATAGGGTTTATTTACTTTTCTACATACACTTATCAGATAACAGTGAAACTAGGGAATATCCTATTGGTGGTTCTCGGGATGGACTGCGGGGCTATCCTATCCCTTAACCTCCTAGCTAGGCTCTTCCTGAGGGCGACGGGGCCTCCGCTCAGGTCAAGATTATGACAACAGTGGTGACTGCGGGGCTATCGTCCACTGTGCCAGCTAATCTGCGAGTGCCGATTTCCTTCGTGGTGTGGCCTTATATAGGCGGCTTGACCGATAGCTGTGTGTCTTGCCTTTCTAGATCTTGTATGTGGTTGTGACCTTCAATGACGTCGGTGATACTTCACACGTTGAACGTTAGATGGCGCATGTAGTCTATAAATTCTGTTGCTATGTTATTGATGATTGATCTTGTTTGTGTTGAGAACTACTCGGATAGAATAGTATTTAGCATACAGTCCGGTAGATGGCGATACTTGTCGTGTTATATTCTCCCCCTCTGGTACTCTATGGTCGTCCCGACTGAGTACCAGCAGTATTATGATTCCGCGGTCTTCCTCTTCGTCGTATTGGATATATTGGTTTAGAAATCAAATCGTTTCTCTTCTCAAACTTCGTTATTGCTGAAGTATGATACTTTCCAATAGGTTTGTCAGGAGTTTCTGCTTGCGCTATTTCATAGGTAGAGGTTCCATGTTTCTTTACTATAACATACGGTCCATCTCTTCGGGGAGCGAATTTTGCAGTGAACTCTTTATCAATGTTGCTAACAGGATGCGATTCTATCAAGACCAAGTCTCCAACTTTGTAGACGGGGTCTGGTCTTCTCTTGCTATTTGCTTTTAGACGTGTTGCTTCTTTGTTACACTCTATATTTTCTTTTGCTAGCTCTAAGTCTTGGGCTAGTTGCTTTAACTTTGGGGTAATTTCTGCTATAAAGTTTTCTGATTTTACGAGAGAGCTTAGATCATGTGTCAACTCGTATGGTGTACGTAACTCTCTCCCAAATGTAAGGTAAGATGGCGAGAAGCCTGTAGTTTGGCACTTAGCTGTATTCATTGCAAATCTTATTGTTGGTAAAGTTGATGGCCAATTCTTATGTTTGTCTTTCACCATAATTGCAATTTGTGTTTTCATGTCCCTATTTTTCCTTTCGACCACATTTGGTTCAGGATGATACACGGGTGTGAATATTTGTTGAATCTGTAGGCAATATGCTAGTTTTTGCATTATCGCTGATACAAATTGTACTCCATTATCGCTGATGATTTTCCTTGGTAATCCATACCGAAGAAATATTTCATTGAGTAAAATCATGGCACAATTTTCACTAGTTGCTTTATTTAGTGGGAATAATTCTACCCATCTTGAAGTAGTGTCTTCAATTATCAGAACCCACTTTTCTCCTGATGGTCCCTTTGGTAAAGGTCCAAAAAGATCAATGGATAAAACTTCAAATCATTGAGAGTTTGGTGTGGATTGGTATAACCCTGCTGGTTTCTTATTAGAAGGCTTATATTTTTGACATTCTATGCATGTTTTTACGTATTTTATAACATCTTTACGTAGCCCTGTCCAATACAAATGATTTGTTATGCGTTGCACTGTTCTTTCTACTCCCATATGTCCAGCAGTGGGCGAATCATGGTAAGCGTTCAGTACATTTTGTATTTCATGACGTGGAACTACTAATTTTGCATTTTCATTTTCTTGATCTGGCGTGTAAAGATACAGGACACCTTTATGGAGTAGGTACCCCTTCTTTATGTACTCTATATAATTTGGTGATTCTTTTCCTTCTTCTAAAACTTTTATGATAATTTGGAGGATGTCATCTTTCATTTGTTTCTCTCTTAACTGTTTTTCATTGTATCTAGGTAGATCTAAATCTGCGCTGCATATGGTGCAGTTTACATCATGCTGCTCACACGGTGGTCGGGACAAGGTGTCGGCTACTACATTAGTTCGTCCAGGAGTATATTTGATTTTGAACTCGTAAGGTTGCAGCTGTAATGCCCATCGTGCTAGGCGACCAGTAGGTGTTTTAAGATTCATTAACCATTTCAACGGTTGATGGTCTGTAATAGTTATGAACTTTGTTCCTTCTATGTAGCCACGAAATTTTGATATAGCCCATACTATGGCTAGTGCTTCTTTTTCTGCGACACTGTAATTGCGTTCGGCTGGGGTTAACAGTCTACTTGCGTACTCAATTGGATGCTCATTGTCTCCCTCCCCCTGCACTAAAGCTGCGCCAATGGCATACTGGCTGGCATCAGTCTTGATAGCAAAGGGTAAGTCGTCACTTGCCTGTCTTAGTACTGGTGACGTAGTCAAGGCACTTTTTAATTTCATGAATGCTTCATGTTGCTCTTGTTCCCACTTCCAGCTTATTGTTTTCTTTGTAAGATTAGTAAGTGGTCTTGCAATTTCTGCAAAATTATGGATAAATCTACGATACCATGATGCTGTTTGCAAAAATGATATCAATTGCTTTAAGTTTTTAGGCGCCTGACGATTTGCAATAGCAGAGATTTTCTCTGGGTCTGTTTTGATACCGTCAGAAACTATAAGGTGTCCCAAATATTTAATTTCAGAACACATAAATCTACATTTCTTTCTGTTAGCTCGTAGCTTGTATTCTCTTAGTTTGGTAAATACTTCTCTTAAGTCTTCTAGATGTTGACAGAAGGTAATTGATCTCACTATTAGATCATCTAAATAACTTAGTACAAACTTCGCATGCAATCCTTGTATGAATTTGTCCATCAATCTTTGGAACGTAGCAGGCGCGTTTCGAAGACCGAACGGCATTCGCTTGAAACGGAACGTCCCAAATGGTGATACAAAGCTTGTTTTATCATAATCGTCTGGATGTAGCATAATCTGCCAGTAACTTGCCTGTAAATCAATTGTTGACATGTATGGCATCGCTTTTGCCTGATGTAATAAGTCGTCAATACGTGGCAAGGGATATCTGTCAGGTTTGGTTATCTCGTTAAGTCGTCGAAAATCTACGCAAACTCGGACATCTGTTTCTCCTTTCGGAACTAAAATGACAGGTGCTGACCATGGAGAATCACATTCCTCGATAACGTCCTCATTTATCATATCATCCAGTTTTTCTCTTAGTTGTTTTTGCCTCATAGGTGACAATCTATAGGGCTTAACACTAATAGGTGGATGATTGCCTGTATCGATTCTATGTTGTGTGAACGGAGTTGGTTCCGTGCTTTTCTCAAAGATGTCGCTGTGTTCAATTAACAATTCATTGAACATCATTATTTCATTATCTGTTAACATTGTTCCTTTATGGGGGTTTAAATAAATATCAACAGAATACAAAGAAGTTGGATTTATTGGTAAATAAAGAATACGTGGATCTATACAAGATTGGTTGTCAGCAGGTTCTCGTGGACGTATAGGTCCTGGTGGCGTGTTCAATTTCTGTAACATCCATTTTGGTCGTTTCTTTACTGGTGGACTGTCTTGGACGTCGGATAATGTCGGTGTTTTGGGTAATGGTGACAACATATCCAGCTCGTTAGCCTACTGGATGAACTCCGACACTGCTTTCACTTCCACTGGCTCTTTTCTGACTTCAAATGTCAACCGCTGTGCTGCCTTCAAAGGAATGGCGTCGTTGTTCAGTTGAATGAAGTTGTACGTTGATTGGGGTGCATCTATAAAATTCCAACTGCGTTGCGGTGCATTCAGTATGATTCCTGCTTGTTCTAGGAAATCAATACCTAAAAGCGTACGGTTGTCGACAGCTTCCGGTATTACGGACAATGTTATTGACAGTGTGCGTTCTCCAATAAATATGTCCGTATTTGTTGTTAAAAAATTTGACGTTTTTACTGTTCCATCTGCTAACTTGATTTCAGTTGGTTGCTGGTCAAATTGTATGCCTTTCCGTAACAACATCTTATATAATTGTATACTAGCAATACTTCGACGAGCAGCAGTATCGATGTATGCGTAACCTTCTTCCCCTTTTATGTTTACCTTGATTGTTGGTATTTTTGCTTGCATTTTTAAAGCATTTTGCACTGTATAAAATGCGACAGGCTTTGGCGGCGTTTCGTTATTTTTGCATACACTGCAGTTGCTTCTGTAAACTCCAGGTGCTCCACAGCCATAGCACGTGATAGTTGGCTTTTTATCAGTTTGTGGGTCTGATATTTCTTTTTGCTCCGCCAACCTTTTGCGACATACGTCATAAAGATGACCCTTCTTGCCACAAAAAGAGCATCTCTTTAGCGGCTTCCGCTCTGAATTTGTTGGTGTAGTTACCTCACCAGCTTCCTTTGCCAGACGTTCAACATGACGACCACGTTCAAGAAGTTCGGCAAATGTCTTCACGTCAGTGCGAGCAATCTCTTTTTTGTAGGTTATGTTGAGAAGTCCGTAAACAAAATCCAAGTGTTCCTCCTCTTTTTGTCTTTTTGTAGGCAACTGTGAGAGTAAGGCACGTTTTTCGCAAATAAATGCGTCTATTTTCTCAGTTGTTTGCTTTTTCGAGAAAAGTTCTAAATAAATATCGTGTGGCTGCATTTTCGGCGCAAAAGCAGTTCTAATGGCCTCTAGTGCTTGGCTCCACTTTTTTATATCACCTTTTACACCGTTCCACCACGTAGCAGCAGTACCAGTAAGTAACAAGGTTAAGCCGACTAAGGCGTCTTCATCACTTATTTTCTCGATTTGTTTATATACTGATATACTAGTGACAAATTCTTCCACTTTATTGTAGTTTCGGTCACCGTCGTAACGTTTAGTACACGAAGCAAAACTTTTTGGATTTCTATTTCCACTTTCATTCACTTCTGATAGTTTCGTTATGAGAGCGGTAAATTGTTCCTGAGTCATGATCACCATATCTTGTTTTTCTTTAGACATGTCAATAATGTCAAAATAATAAAATATTCTTGAGGGTAGATTTCTGTTTATCCGCCAATATGTGGGTACATAGACAAAATTGTTGCGGGTAGATGAATTTTTACGTTGGGCGCCAATGTAATGGTGGCGGTGGAATTAAACCAACAATTGATGACAGATAGGGTTTATTTACTTTTCTACATACACTTATCAGATAACAGTGAAACTAGGGAATATCCTATTGGTGGTTCTCGGGATGGACTGCGAGGCTATCCTATCCCTTAACCTCCTAGCTAGGCTCTTCCTGAGGGCGACGGGGCCTCCGCTCAGGTCAAGATTATGACAACAGTGGTGACTGCGGGGCTATCGTCCACTGTGCCAGCTAATCTGCGAGTGCCGATTTCCTTCGTGGTGTGGCCTTATATAGGCGGCTTGACCGATAGCTGTGTGTCTTGCCTTTCTAGATCTTGTATGTGGTTGTGACCTTCAATGACGTCGGTGATACTTCACACGTTGAACGTTAGATGGCGCATGTAGTCTATAAATTCTGTTGCTATGTTATTGATGATTGATCTTGTTTGTGTTGAGAACTACTCGGATAGAATAGTATTTAGCATACAGTCCGGTAGATGGCGATACTTGTCGTGTTATACTATTATATTTTTATTTAACTCATTGTGATTTTTTTAGGGAAATATGCAGTTTTATATTTTTTTTTTTTTTATTGTTTACAACTAGGTATCACAAAAACTATTATCATCAACCATATTAGCCTACTGCAGATTAGTAGACTGTATATACCATTGAGAAAATCTCACCACTAGCCTACTACAGCTCTTCTTACAAAAACAAGTTTTATTTTAAAATCGTATAAAGTGTCTTATTCATATTGAATTTTTGAAACGTTTTTGTAGCTGACTGTCCATAAATACGTAAAATTTAATGAGCAAGCCCCGCACGCCAGCGCGTGAGCTCCGCGCCATATTAAGCACGCGAGCCCTGCACGTCAGCGCGTGAGCTCCGCGCTACAGTCAGCACGCGAGCCCAGCGCCACACGTTAGCACGCGAGCCCAGTGCCACACGTTTTCATGCGAACAAAATCACCAATGATTAAATTTCACAGTTGTATAAGACCCTGGTTTACATATTCATCTTGACGTTGCTGGTTGGCACCAAGTAACTCGGATACTCGCTGTAAAGGTCAAAAGAACCTCCCTAACGTTAAGGTCTAGACGTACTTACAAAGGCGTCCACTTTTTTTTGTTTTAGAGCTCGGCCCAACCTGACTTTGAACCATCAATTGTCCTAAGGGTTCTAAATTTAGAATCCAAAAAGGTGTACGTTCCCAAGCCGATTGAAAACCCGGCTGATTTGCAAAACTTCACGCAATGTTTCAAGAGCGTCATTAATTGTGTCAGACAAAATAACATCATCAATACAATTGAACACTCCACCAGTGTCCACCAACGGCTCTACAGTCCCTGATCATCCTTCGGGATACTACGGAGCATTGGCCAACCTGTAGGGCATTTGTGGGGTAAGCGCAATGATAAAATTAAAAACAATTGCGGGTAGAGTAAACTTGTATTGATAAAAAGCACAATCATTAGGGGTTTTTAAATTTGCATTGGCCAAATCTATTTACGATCAAGTGCAGGCATATTCAAAATCACTAGGTTATATGTCCATACAGTCTACCACAGTTTTGGTCCTTCGAGCCGGATATTCAAGTGGATCAGCAGGGAAGATACATCGTTGAAATTCGGTCAAGCCCGAATCGTGCGGTCAAGTACGAAACCTACAAGAAGAATTCGGTAAAGCCCGGATCATGCAGTCAAGTGTGAAGATACATCGTGGCATTCGGTCAAGTCCGAATCGTGTATAGCCAAGCACGAACCTGCATCAGGGATCCGGTAAAGCCCGAATTGGGTAGGAAGTGCAAGCCCACGTCGTGGAATTTGGTCAAGCCCGAATCGAAGAAATCAAGCGCAACAGTGAAGAAATCCTGAAGAATGGTGGTCACTCGCAGTCAGGGAGACGCCGCGGACCTGGAAGAACGGACGCGGGACCAGGGGCAGCGAGAAGACGCATTAAGGGAGGCAGCTGTGCGGCGCGAGACGAAACGTATCGAAATGGAGCGACTTAGAAGAATGTCATTAGAACAGCCCGCTTCACCGGGCGAGGTCGCCCGCCCGCTCAACACGATCGCAGCGGTCAACTGAGTTGGAGGCTGCGGAGAAGCTGGCGACCCTCAAGAGGAAGGAGCTGGAGATGGAAGCGGACCTGGTGAAGAAGCGACTAGCAGCAGACGTAGCAGCATTGCAGGAAGAGCAAGAAAGTCTACATGAAGAACCCCTCGCCCAGGCTGAAGACCACGGAAGAGTGGACGAGTGGCTACGAACTAACCCGCTCAGTTCACGGGGGGAGGGGGGCACGAATGAAGCAACCCGCGAAGAAACAAGATCTGCCTTGTTACATACAGCCTCCGACCCAGACGTCATCATGAAGACCCTTGAGCAGTGCTTCGGGAGACCAGAACTCATCATCGACAGGGCGCTGGAGGAGATGAAGAAGATGCCTAAACCCGGTACGGCGGCGACGGAACTCAACAGCTTCGCGATCAAGCTACAGAACGTGATTTGCGTGTTACAGACCATCGATCGACGCGGCTACCTGTACAACCCTATGCTGACACGGGAAGTACTGGCCAAGCTCAGCCCGCACCTGCAGTCAAGGTGGTGCGACTACGCCTGTGAAGAGGAGGGAACAGCTGACCCCGAGATCGTCGTGCTGTCCCGCTTCCTCATGCGGGAGGCAGACCGCGCGCTGAGGTACACTTACGCCCCAGCGACGAACACTACGCGCGCAAGTGCTACGAAGAGGGAGACCCGGCCTGCTGTGAACTTCAAGAAGAAAGTCAACACCGTGTACGCTGTCGTGGAAGGTGCTGAGAAGCAAGAAGACAGATGTCCAGGCTGCGAACAAGATCACCACCCTCTCACCCAGTGCCCGAAGTACAAGGCCATGTCGACCGAGCAGCGCTGGAATCTGGTGCGCGAGAAGAAAATCTGTTTCAGGTGCGCGCCGCCAACACATCGTCGTGCGAGCTGCCAGGCCAAGCTGTGCGGCGTCAACCAGTGCCGCCGCCCGCATCACGCGACGCTGCACGCAGAAAGGGAAGAAAAGCAAGACAAGTCAACTGATGCCCAGTCGACCGCCGCCGCCAGCGAGAGTGTGATGGCGGTGGCAACCAAGTCCCCCAACGGCGCGCGAGCAGTAATCCTGAAAATATGTTCAGTCGTCGTGGTTGGGCCGCGCGGAGAGCGGAACACCTTCGCGCTCCTAGACGAGGGAGCTACCATCACCCTCATCGACGAAGACCTAGCGAAGAGTGTGGGTGCGGAAGGTACTCCGCAACCCCTGCACATCAACGGTGTCAACATGTCGCAGCAAGAGAAGGACAGCAAGCGGGTCACAGTGCAAGTACGCGGAACGGAGCAGAACACACTGTACGAGCTGCGCGCGCGTACCATGAAGAATCTCAATCTGCATCAACAAGCGGTGATTGACGTCCTGCGGAGGCACGCGCATCTACGAGACCGGCCCCGAGAAGAGGTGTGCTACGAACGAGCGCGCCCGGGCATCCTGGTGGGGACAGACCACTGGGAGCTAATCGTGTCAAGGGAGCTAAGAACCGGCGATCCGGACCAACCAGCGGCATCCAGAACGCAGCTCGGTTGGGTGGTGCACGGAACCGCACCAGGCAGCGTGATCCAGGGGGCCGACAGCGTGCTGCACGTCTACGAACCAGGGCGGCGCGCGTCGGCAGAGCGACGCGATCAAGAGCTACACGACTTGGTGGAAGAACACTTCGGGATCGACGCGCTCGAGGTCGCACGCGAGCCGAGAGTGAGCGACGCCGTGCAGCGCGCCACCACCATCGTCGAGAGGAAGGTCAGAAAGGTCGACGGCGGGTACGAGGTGGGGCTGCCCTGGCGTCGAGATGACATCACCATGCCGCCGAGCTACAATGCGGCGCTCCGCCGCCTGAAGAAGATCGAGCTGAAGATGGACGCCGCGCCGGAGTTCGCGAAAGAATACAGTGCCCAGATAGAAAACTTGTTACGTAAAGGATATACAGTGCAGTGTGACGGTTCGGAAAAACAAAGTGTGCGTTGCTGGGGTACCTGCCGCACTTCGCCGTACAGAACATAAACAAACCCGGCAAGTGGCGGCTAGTGTTCGACGCGGCAGCGAGGAGCCACGGGGTGTGCCTGAACCACGGGCTACTGGAGGGACCAGACCGGCTGTTATCACTCCCGGGCATCTTGTTCCGGTTCCGGGAGAGGCCGATAGCAGTCACGGCAGATATTCAAGAAATGTTCCTCAGAATCAAGATACGCCCCGAAGACCAGCCATCGTAGCAGTTCCTGTGGCGGGGCGAAGACCGAGAGGGGCCCCCGCGCAGCTACAAGATGACCAGCCTGATATTCGGGGCGGCGAGCTCGCCGTTCATAGCGCACTACGTGCGGGACCACAACGCGCGTATCCACGCGCAAGAATACCCGCGAGCCCTGGAAGCCATCACACGCAGTCATTACATGGACGACCTGGTGGCCAGCTACGAAGACCCCGAAGAGGCGCGGAGGGCGATAGAGGAAACGAGAGCGGTGCACGCAGCGGCAGGATTCACGCTACGAGGCTGGAATGCGAGCGAGAAGTCCGTGCTACGCGACGTCCCTACGGAGCTACGCGCTACTACGCCGACGCAGCTAGGGGGTGAGCAGCAGAACAAAATTCTGGGACTCCACTGGAACGCGGAGCGCGACGAGCTGGGGTTCAACACGTCAATGAACAGGGTGCCGAGGGATGTGCGCGCGAGAACCCGCGCGCCCACGAAGCGCGAAGCCCTAAGTGCCGTGATGTCAATATACGACCCGCTCGGACTGTTAAGTGTGTTTACGATACGTGCGAAAATAATACTGCAGAGTCTGTTATTAAAAACTGGAACGTACTCACCAACATTTTCTTGTCGTATACTTCACCACACAATAGCACACTACTTATGTAACAGCAGAAAACGAAATAACCTTGCCTTTGGCGGCAAAATAGCGCTCATCGACTTGAATAACTAAACTGCCGAATCTCAGGAATGCAACGCGAATATGGTCGCCGCCGCGCCTAAGCGATTCATATGAGAACTACCAGACATCTGAGAGGTTTCACCACGCTTACGTGACCTATGCGGACGGTCATTCACAGCATCACTCCAATCATGTTCGCGAGATTTTGACGACCCAATTAGTCCAACGGTAGTTGACACTGTCTGCTGTGCTATACGGGTCCCGGGTTCGAATCCCGGTAGGGACAAATGTTTGTGTGATGTGCATAAACATTTGTATCCGAGTCATGGATGTTGTTGTCTTGAGGATATGTAGAACCCAAAAAACTATATTTCCAAAATCTTAGCCTACTTAAGTACTAATATTATTAAGTAGACCCGTGGACACTGTTACATACGAATGTTCTCGCCTCGACCAATCGGCGCGCGGCATAGTGAGAGCGAGATGACATATGTGGTAAGAGGGAGACAAAGCATTACGTAAATATAGGCGCGCGCGTGAGCGCGCTCCTCAGTTGACCAGCGTGCAGCGTGGCGTTGCGAAGACGCGATGTATGATCATTACAGCTACAGTGCTCCCCTTCAAGCGAAGCGTACTGGGCGTCGAATTGTCCGGCCAAAACCAGACTTCTTCACGGAATCGCTTGCTTCGTTGGCTGTTGGGATCACGCTGCTGTCGGCTGGTACATCGTCAGTGATTGTGTAGGCAGGCTTCAATCGATCTATAGAGATCGATACTTCACGGTGCGGCAGTTGCAGGGTGTACACTTTGTTATCTCGCTTCAAAACCGGGTAGGGGCCGTCGTATGTTGGCTGTAGCGGTTTTCGTACGGCATCCACTCTAATGAAAACTGAGTTGCAGGTGCTGAGATCTGGATGTACGAAGATTGCACGACTGTTGCTATGAGGACGTACCGGTGTGGGCTTCAAGCTTCCTATTGTTCTGCGCAGTATGTCAACATATTCGTAGTCCATTTTTTCGTAGCTTGCGGGTGGTGTGAAAAAATCACCCGGGAGTCGGAGGTTGCAGCCATAAGTAAGCTGCGCAGCACTGACACCTGTGTCGGCGCGGCTCGCGGCTCGGAGTCCCAGTAGCACAGTGGGTAATTCGTCGATCCACGTGCCTCCTTTTATCAGGCGTGTAGTAAGGGCGGCTTTCAGTGTACGGTGCCAGCGTTCGACGACACCGTTGCTTTGGGGGTGGTATGGCGTGGTATGAATACGGTTTATGCCCAGCAGGTCGGTCAGGACGTTGAATAGTCTGCTTTCAAATTGACGGCCTTGGTCTGTGGTCATCGTCTCTGGGCAACCAAATCTGGAAATCCATGCCTCGTATGTGGTTTTAGCGATGGTTTCGGCGGTGATGTCCATTATAGGGATGGCTTCAGGCCAACGAGTCTTACGGTCGATAATGGTGAGTAGGTAACGATGTCCGGTTGATGATGTAGGTAACGGCCCAACTATATCGAGGTGCACGTGTCTGAAACGCTCGGTAGGTGTGAATGTTGAGATCTTGCTATTCGTATGCCTTAGTACTTTAGCTCGTTGACAGGCGATACACGACTTGGCCCAGTTACCGACGTCAAGATTCATGCTTGGCCAGAAATATTTTTCTTGTATGAGCTTGCGCGTCATTCTTACTCCGGGGTGACTTATTCCGTGTACGGCGTTAAAGGCGGGGTTACGAAATTCTTCGGGTAAGTATGGGCGTATGTTGTTGGTGGAAGTTTCACAATAAATTTGACCGTTCGAATCGGGCAAGGATATTTTCTTGAGTTGAATATTATCTTGCTTTAACAATGCGGGTATACTGTCGTCCTTGTCTTGAGCTTCCGCCAAACTTGCATAATCAATACTAGTGGGACAGCTGATCGTCTCGATGCGTGACAGTGCGTCGGCAACTATGTTGTCTTTCCCGCTAATATGACGAATATCGGACGTAAATTCACTAATAAATAATAATTGTCGGGTTCTCCGTGGCGTATCGCTGTCCGATGATAGTTTAGTTAGGGCGTAGATAAGTGGCTTGTGGTCGGTAAATATTATTAATTCACGTCCTTCGTACATCTTTCTGAAGTGTTTCATCGCCATGTAAATAGATAGTAGTTCCCGGTCGTAGGTACTATACTTCATTTGCGTCTCGGAGAGCTTCTTGGAAAAATAACCGAGTGGTTGCCATGCTTTGTTTACATACTGTTGTAGTACTGCACCCGCACATGTGTTCGATGCGTCGCACATCATTGCGAGTGGTGCAGAGTGAGAGGGGTGAGCGAGCAGCGCGGCGTCTTGTAGGCATTTTTTGCAATTATTAAATGCTCGTATTGCGTCATCTGTCCACGTGATCGTGGTTTTGTCCCGTTTCTTGGAATTGTGTAAGTAAACATTAAGCGGTGCTTGTATCTCTGCGGCGTTTTTGATATTTTCTCGGTAATAGTTAATCATTCCGAGAAAACTGCGTAATGCTTCAACTGTTCTTGGCCTGGGGTATTCGGTGATGACCTTGACCTTGTCTTCCGGTGGCTTGATTCCATCGCTAGACACGCTATAACCGAGGAATTTAACTGTTTTCTGACCAAAAACACATTTGGATGGGTTGATGGTTATTCCGTTATCGTCAAGTCGTCGCAATATGGTACGCAGGTGTTCTCGGTGTTGCGAGTCGTCTATCGAAACCACTAAAAGGTCATCCACGAATGGGAATACGAAATCTAATCCCCGCAGTATGTCGTGAATGAACCGTTGGAAAGTCTGGCCAGCGTTCTTGAGTCCGGGGCACATTCTTGGAAACTCGTACAATCCGAATGGTGTTATAATAGCAGTTTTTTCTATATCTTGTTCCCTTACTATTATTTGTTGGTAAGCACGGTTAAGGTCGATGGTTGAGAAAACTTTCTTGCCGGCGAGGTGGTAAGTGAAGTCTTTGATGCGCGGTATGGGGTATCGGTCAGGCTTAGTAATGGAGTTAAGCCTGCGATAGTCTCCGCAGACACGTAGATCGCCATTTTTCTTGTTTACCACATGGAGGGGGCTAGACCACGGGCTTTTGCTTGGTCTGCATAGGCCTTGGTCGATCATAGCCTCAAACTCTCTTCTGACTTGATTGTAGCGATGAGGTGGGATTGGACGTGCTCGGCAGTGTAATGGTGGACCACTAGTTTCGATGTAGTGTTCTACATTGTTCTTAGGGCTCAGTTTCATTGACGTGACTCGGGTAGTGCCGGGGAATTCGTCAAGTATGTCATGGTATGACTGTTGCAGGTCAACACTTCGAACCGTAGGCGTGTTTGTAATGCGGGCAGCAGCGATGACAGACAGTTGAGTTGTTGTGTCGATTAACCTCCTATTGCGAAGATCTACCATGAGATGGTGGTGATTGAGAAAGTCGGCTCCTATTATTGGTTTGCTAACGTCAGCAATCACAAATTTCCACCTATATGGTCGGCGTAGGTTGAGATTCAACTCCATCGTTTTCTCCCCGTATGTTGATATGATGGTGTTGTTAGCGGCGAATAACGTAAAAGGCAGTTTTCTCGTCTGCTGTTCTTTCTTCCGTGGTATAACGGATATATTAGCGCCCGTGTCTACCAGAAAAGTGAGTCGTGACGTCTTGTCGTATATGAAGAGGCGGTAAGATTTTTCGAAAACGCCGGAGTCCGCCGCATCTAGCGTTTTTTCTAGTTTTCCGCTTCCTTGGAGTGTTCTTTCTTATCGTAGGAACACGGTTGACGACAACGTCTTGCATTTCTTCCAAAACGACGGTGGTAGTAGCAGTACGGTGATGGCGTTACTGAACGAGAGCGGTACGGCGTGTGCGTACCCGTTCGAGATTGGGAGCGATAGCGCTGGAACGAACCTTCTCGGTATCGGCAACGGCAGGAATGTTGTTGCGACGATTTCATGGCAGCTACTTCCAATGATAATTTTTTTATCTCTTCTACTAAATACTGTGTATCACTGCGCGGTGGATTTCCTTGTTGGTCGCACGTATTCGTCACGGATGCAACTTCTTGGGCTTGCTCGACCATCTTATCGGCTAGTAGCGAGAGTTCATCCAGTGTGGTTTCTTTTGTCACTACTAGTACTGATCTGACGTGAGCTGGTAGATGATTCATCCACATCAAACGCAGCGTGGAGTCCGGTACTTTGTCGTGTGCCAAATTACGCATGCGTCGCAGAAGCTGGGACGGTTTTTGGTCACCGAGCTCCATGTCCGACAGAAGTTTTTGAAACTGTCGGTTCTCTGACTCCTCGTAAACAGATATCAAACGTTCTTTCAATGCGTCATACTGACGGGTTGCCGGTGGGTTATACAGCAGGTCACAGATCTGTTCGACGTCTTGTTTCTCTAGGCGGGCAATGACCATCTGTGCAAGTTCACGCTGTCCTTTCTTCATATCGTGAGTCGCGGCTTCAAAACTGACGAACCATAAACGAGCTCGGTCTCGCCAAAACGCAGGAATCCGCAAAGACAACGAAATACCAGCTACTTCAGGAAAAAGCTGGGTAACAGCAGCGTCACTGGCTTCGGGCTGCACTGCCATGGTGTTAGATATCCGTTGCACTTGTTTGTTCTCGGGGTCACCACTGTTACAGATTATTAAGTAAAACAAGTTGTCTTGAGGATATGTAGAACCCAAAAAACTATATTTCCAAAATCTTAGCCTACTTAAGTACTAATATTATTAAGTAGACCCGTGGACACTGTTACATACGAATGTTCTCGCCTCGACCAATCGGCGCGCGGCATAGTGAGAGCGAGATGACATATGTGGTAAGAGGGAGACAAAGCATTACGTAAATATAGGCGCGCGCGTGAGCGCGCTCCTCAGTTGACCAGCGTGCAGCGTGGCGTTGCGAAGACGCGATGTATGATCATTACAGCTACACTATGTATAATATGTATGTATTTACAACAAAAAAAAAGTATATATGTAGTATATCAACCGACTAGTATCCGTAACACAAACCTCGTTGCTTAGCTCCGAACTAGATGGCGCTGTGTCATAATGTCCAGGAATATTTATTATTATTATTATTTATTTATTTACTTGCAGAATAATTACGACGTTCAGACTATTTTACACAAAAATTAATCACTACCCACAAACACTTTCCAAATGACGATAATGACCACAGAACAACAATAAAAACCTGATGGCAATCGAGCTTACGACACGTGATGTCTATCCCACTTCGGATCTTAGAAATCAGAAGTGAAATTGGTTTAGAAAAATAACGAAATATATAACAAACCGCAGATTACTCATCTCAAACACTTAAACAAGTACCGCCTATAATACGAGTGACCTAATCCAACGTCTGTACTATCCAAGCGCCTAGCAGCGAATGAATGTAAGATGTCCTCTTCCGACGAGTGCCGCCGACAAAGTCCGCGACCGGACTGGTGCGATGTCCAAGCAAGGCACCGTCCCCTCTCCTGCGCACGTTCGTTCGTTCATGGCGTTTCTGTGACGTAGATGTACCTACGCCACAGATAATTGCTAACAATATGTATATATATTTATCTATATAGATAAATATATATTTTACTTTTGGAGGGATTGGGAGGCGTGGCGTACCCCTATATAAGAGCTCGCACTGGCTTGTGCAGGCAGAGCGCTCGCCCGCCGACGCTCGCTGCGAGAGGACGTGCCGCTCTGCGCTGCGCTCTCTCCCCCGAACGCCCTACGCTGTGCTCCGTCGCAGCGATCTCCGTAGTCGCCCCGCCGGCTACATCAGATTAATATTAGTTTCAAAAGCTGCCTTTTTCAAGGCGGTGGCTGATTCTAATATTGTCAAAAACGTTTTGCCCCCTCAGGGCAAAACCACAGTTTCGTGGTCCTCGGTGGAAACCTAACGGTGTAAACCAAACCGAGTGGGGCGTTGACCCAATACGCCCGCCGCGCCCCTTCAGGGCAAAGCAAACCATTGGAAGGAGCTACGACCACCGGCCTTGGGGGATCTCCTAGTCGACCCTAGCTCTAACCCCGTTCTCTCCACAGCTTCTCTAGTACCTTGGGTGCACTGCGCCCACTGTACTGGAGCATAGGAACCCGTTCGCACAATAAGACTGGCGACGGGAGACAAGCTAGGGCTCACCGTAGGCACACACACCTCCCTGCCTATACCCGGCAGGGAGGGTTCACACACCTCACTCACCCCCGGGCCCATCCAACCCGGGGAGTTAGTCAAGTTAGGTGATTTTGATATCGTCGGACTCACCATGTCCGACTCCAATCTTCTTCGACTATTGAAGGAGGTCCTCCTAAAGGACCCTGACTTCTTGGCCAAATATGGTCATCTTCTTTCCCCAGAGGAACCCTCAGAGGCTCCGCTAGTCCCGGGCATTGATTGCCCGCTATCGCCAGATGGCGACAATTCCGGGAAATCCGATTCCCAGTCCTTTTATGACGCCGACCTTTTGTCGGCGGAACCGCAGGTAGAGACCCCCTCAACCTCCGCCATTGTTAGTGACGCACGTGCGTCGCAAACAATAGCCCCACCTGTCCCGATGGACACCGCCCGTTTCTCCGAAACTGAGTCCGATTGTACTCAATCGGATTCCTCGGAATCCAACTCTTCCGACGGCTACACAGTCGTCGGTAAGGGTAAGAAGCGTCTCCTAAAGGAGCGCAAAGCCGCCGCGAAAGCCGCTAAGCTTGCGGTTGAATCTCATTCGCCGTCCCCCTCCCCCTCCCCGTCCTCCTCTAATCCCCCCACCTCTCGCCCTCTTACCGCCTCTGCGTCGTCGCAAGTAATCCCCCCCCATCGCCCACAGCCTTCCCAGGCTGTCACCCCCAAGAAAAGTCCCACTCCACCCCCACTGATAATCCACGACAAAAATCTGTGGGTGTCCATCTCGAAAGCGTGTATTGATCGCCGGATCAATTACAGCTATGCGAGAGTCATTGCCGAGGGCATAAAGGTTCAGGTACCGACGCCCAATGACTACAGGGAATTCTCCCAACTCTTAAGAGATAGGAATGTACAATTCCATACATATGCCCTCCCCGACGAAAAGCCTCTTCGAGTCGTAATTCGCGGAATCCCCGTCGAATTCGAGACCCAAGACGTCAAGGATGATCTCTTAGAGCAGAACATCCCAGTGACACACGTGCACCGCATGCACGCGGGTAGAGACGGTACCAGATACAACATGGTACTCGTTATCGTCCCCAACTCTAAAGAGGGCCAAGCCATCTTTAGAATCCGTTCTGTTTGCCACATAGTAGGCATTCATATTGAGCGCCCACACAAGGGTGGACCTATTGGGCAGTGTCACAACTGCCAACTCTAAGAACAGGGACCTCTGCACCGACCTCCCATCTTGCGTCCTATGCAAGACCCAAGGCCACCCGGCTAACTACCGAGGTTGCCCCATGGCCCCCAAGTCTAAAAAGACCAAACGGTCAACCGCCAAACAGCAGAGGGAATACCCCTCTACCGCCCTTCCCACCCGTCTCGGCCCTCAGAGGCCCTCCCCGTGGAGCGCACTGGATAATCACCAGTCGTTCCCCGCTCTAAGACCGTCAAGAGCAGCTGCCAACATCCCAGCGCTCATGTCCCTTGCCCCCCAAACCCAACCCACTAAGGCCCCAGCACCTCTGCCGCCATCTTTTTTTTTTTTTTTTTTTTTTAGCCGTGTGGAAATGCATTTACGCATTCCCCGCCGTCCGGGGAGACGACGGGGATATGTCGGACTCCACCCATAGTGGGTGACTACCGACTAAAACCACACGGGATCTTTTCGTCTCACCACCATAGTGCCGGGGTTACGGGAACTGAAATATTCGTCCGCGACCCCGGCGGTGGCGGACCGCCCTTGCGGTCCCCAGACTTGCCGCGGAGCGTCCACTCGACGCCGCGGAGCGCGCGGACACTCGACGCCACGGAGCGCGGAAGCACTCGACGCAGCGGAGCGTGCGCACACTCGACGCAGCGGAGCGTGTGGACACTCGACGCGGCATTTCCTCCTCGAGTGGGCGTCACCCACTCGGGCTCCACCAGAGCCTTGTGTTCGGCCGCAGAGGATAGGAAGAGCGGCGAACGACATACCGACACTTCTCTTCCCCTGCAGCCCCACCGCGACCACAGTTCAGCGGCTGTGGCCCCGCCAAGGCCGCGGAAGGCAGGGGGGAGCGGCGCAACCCTGCCACCGACAGTCCTCCCCGCCGCGGCCCCGAAATCCTTCAGCCGCGGTGCCTCCCATACGACACCGCGGCCCGCCTCAGTTGCGGTGCCTCCCATACGACACCGCAACCTACGCAGGCATCCTGCCGGAACGGCAGGTTCCACCTCGTCGCAGGCAACCTGCTGGGCTGGTCACACCCGCAGGTACCCGCGACAGGGCCACTCTACGACCAGGCTTCCTGGGAAAAGCCCGTGTCGGAGCGGCCCGACCTCTCGGGGTTCCACTTCGCTTCGCCGCGGAGTCACGGACCCTCCGCGGCTACTAAGCCCCCCCGGCACGACAAGCCGAGAACCCCGGAGTGGTTTTTTTTTTTTTTTGTTTACGGGGTGGAAATCCTCATGGATGTCCCTCGCCCCGGGGAGGGTGAGGGGGTCTGTCGGACTCTTACCGACTAAAACCGAACCCCGGTGTTCCGACTCGCACCTGCGCCGGGGGCCTCGGGAACTGAATATTCGTCCGCTGCCCCCGGCTGGTGATGGCCCGCCTGGCGGGCCCCGTCACGGGGGGAGTTTAGGGCACTCCCCCCCCTTACAACTCTCACTGGTGTGAGGGGCGCGCGTGGAACACTACGCGCCGCCGCCTCGGGGTCTGTTGCGGGGTGGCGGAGGACGTCCCCGCGTCCACCGCCCCCGGACCCGTTTAGGGGGGGCGGAAGAGGGCATTGTCGGCCCTCCTCCGACGCCCGGTGCGTCTGCTGCGGCACGGGAGCGAGGTTGAGATTTCCCGCTCCCTCTCCGCGGCTTCCTTCTGCGACATGACTGTTTCGCAGAAGGAGACCACTGCGTCCCAGGACTCTGCGCCGCCGACCATGGATCGTACGACGGCCGGCGGCGACAGGTCGTCGCCTATCTCTGCGACGAGAACACGTCGCGGTTCCTCCCAGGCTGCACACTCAGTGAGAGTGTGCAGCGCCGTGTCCTCCCGACATTGGACGCAGTGATGACACCGAGCGTCCGGCTCCCTGCCTATGCGCCACAGGTATCTCCCGAAGCAGCCGTGCCCCGAGAGCACCTGCGTCGCCCGAAACGTCAGGGAGCCGGGCCTTCTCCCGAGCCACTCGTCGAGCACTGGCCGGATGGCCTCGATAGTGCCGAGGCCGGCGGTAGGGCGTGAGAGCCTTTCCCGCAATTCCGCCACCAGGACCCGCTGGAGCTGTTGACGCCGCTGGCGCAGCGTAATAGTCGCCGCGCCGCGCGTCCGCTCCTCCTCGCGCCACCGGTACAGTGACGCGAGAACCCTCGCGTCCAGGTCCCACGGCGGAGATCCGGCCAGTGCACAAGCCACCTCGTACGAGATCGTGCGATATCCCCGTATGACTCTGACGGCCATCGCCCTCTGCGGTCTTCGCAGAACAGCGATGGTCCCGGCCGTCAGGTCAGTCACCCACACTGGGGCCCCGTAAAGGGCCATTGATCGCACGATCCCTACGTACAATCGCCTACAGGCGGAGCTCGGGCCCCCCAGATTGGGAAGCAGCGTTGAAAGCGCGCCCGCCGCGCCCATCAACTTGGGCACCAGCCGCTGGAAGTGAGGGCCGAAATCCCACCGGCTGTCGAGCACCAGACCAAGATACTTCATGGTGGGCTCGACAGCGATTCGGGACCCTCCGACCACGATGTGTGATCCCGGCGGCGGCGCGCGTCGGGGGCCATGAAAAGCGATGGCCTCCGACTTGTCGAGGGCCACCTCCAGGCCCAGGCGCCGGATGCGGCTCACCACCTGTGAGACCGCAGCCGTAGCCAGCAACGCTGCCTCCCTGTGCGAACTCCCGCGAGCCTCGACCAGCGTGTCGTCCGCGTAGCACGTCAGATTGACCCCCGGCGGGAGCTCGCCCCTCAGCACCCAGTCGTATCCGATATTCCACAGGAGCGGCCCCAAGACCGAACCCTGCGGAACACCGCACGACATTTCGCGCCGATGCGCGCCTCCATCTCGTCCCCTATAGGTGACACACCTGTCGGCCAGATAGGCCCCAACTATGCGGCGGAGGTAGGGAGGCACTCTGTGATATCGCATATATGGGATACATAGACAAAATTGTTGCGGGTAGATGAATTTTTACGTTGGGCGCCAATGTAATGGTGGCGGTGGAATTAAACCAACAATTGATGACAGATAGGGTTTATTTACTTTTCTACATACACTTATCAGATAACAGTGAAACTAGGGAATATCCTATTGGTGGTTCTCGGGATGGACTGCGAGGCTATCCTATCCCTTAACCTCCTAGCTAGGCTCTTCCTGAGGGCGACGGGGCCTCCGCTCAGGTCAAGATTATGACAACAGTGGTGACTGCGGGGCTATCGTCCACTGTGCCAGCTAATCTGCGAGTGCCGATTTCCTTCGTGGTGTGGCCTTATATAGGCGGCTTGACCGATAGCTGTGTGTCTTGCCTTTCTAGATCTTGTATGTGGTTGTGACCTTCAATGACGTCGGTGATACTTCACACGTTGAACGTTAGATGGCGCATGTAGTCTATAAATTCTGTTGCTATGTTATTGATGATTGATCTTGTTTGTGTTGAGAACTACTCGGATAGAATAGTATTTAGCATACAGTCCGGTAGATGGCGATACTTGTCGTGTTATACTATTATATTTTTATTTAACTCATTGTGATTTTTTTAGGGAAATATGCAGTTTTATATTTTTTTTTTTTTTATTGTTTACAACTAGGTATCACAAAAACTATTATCATCAACCATATTAGCCTACTGCAGATTAGTAGACTGTATATACCATTGAGAAAATCTCACCACTAGCCTACTACAGCTCTTCTTACAAAAACAAGTTTTATTTTAAAATCGTATAAAGTGTCTTATTCATATTGAATTTTTGAAACGTTTTTGTAGCTGACTGTCCATAAATACGTAAAATTTAATGAGCAAGCCCCGCACGCCAGCGCGTGAGCTCCGCGCCATATTAAGCACGCGAGCCCTGCACGTCAGCGCGTGAGCTCCGCGCTACAGTCAGCACGCGAGCCCAGCGCCACACGTTAGCACGCGAGCCCAGTGCCACACGTTTTCATGCGAACAAAATCACCAATGATTAAATTTCACAGTTGTATAAGACCCTGGTTTACATATTCATCTTGACGTTGCTGGTTGGCACCAAGTAACTCGGATACTCGCTGTAAAGGTCAAAAGAACCTCCCTAACGTTAAGGTCTAGACGTACTTACAAAGGCGTCCACTTTTTTTTGTTTTAGAGCTCGGCCCAACCTGACTTTGAACCATCAATTGTCCTAAGGGTTCTAAATTTAGAATCCAAAAAGGTGTACGTTCCCAAGCCGATTGAAAACCCGGCTGATTTGCAAAACTTCACGCAATGTTTCAAGAGCGTCATTAATTGTGTCAGACAAAATAACATCATCAATACAATTGAACACTCCACCAGTGTCCACCAACGGCTCTACAGTCCCTGATCATCCTTCGGGATACTACGGAGCATTGGCCAACCTGTAGGGCATTTGTGGGGTAAGCGCAATGATAAAATTAAAAACAATTGCGGGTAGAGTAAACTTGTATTGATAAAAAGCACAATCATTAGGGGTTTTTAAATTTGCATTGGCCAAATCTATTTACGATCAAGTGCAGGCATATTCAAAATCACTAGGTTATATGTCCATACAGTCTACCACAGTTTTGGTCCTTCGAGCCGGATATTCAAGTGGATCAGCAGGGAAGATACATCGTTGAAATTCGGTCAAGCCCGAATCGTGCGGTCAAGTACGAAACCTACAAGAAGAATTCGGTAAAGCCCGGATCATGCAGTCAAGTGTGAAGATACATCGTGGCATTCGGTCAAGTCCGAATCGTGTATAGCCAAGCACGAACCTGCATCAGGGATCCGGTAAAGCCCGAATTGGGTAGGAAGTGCAAGCCCACGTCGTGGAATTTGGTCAAGCCCGAATCGAAGAAATCAAGCGCAACAGTGAAGAAATCCTGAAGAATGGTGGTCACTCGCAGTCAGGGAGACGCCGCGGACCTGGAAGAACGGACGCGGGACCAGGGGCAGCGAGAAGACGCATTAAGGGAGGCAGCTGTGCGGCGCGAGACGAAACGTATCGAAATGGAGCGACTTAGAAGAATGTCATTAGAACAGCCCGCTTCACCGGGCGAGGTCGCCCGCCCGCTCAACACGATCGCAGCGGTCAACTGAGTTGGAGGCTGCGGAGAAGCTGGCGACCCTCAAGAGGAAGGAGCTGGAGATGGAAGCGGACCTGGTGAAGAAGCGACTAGCAGCAGACGTAGCAGCATTGCAGGAAGAGCAAGAAAGTCTACATGAAGAACCCCTCGCCCAGGCTGAAGACCACGGAAGAGTGGACGAGTGGCTACGAACTAACCCGCTCAGTTCACGGGGGGAGGGGGGCACGAATGAAGCAACCCGCGAAGAAACAAGATCTGCCTTGTTACATACAGCCTCCGACCCAGACGTCATCATGAAGACCCTTGAGCAGTGCTTCGGGAGACCAGAACTCATCATCGACAGGGCGCTGGAGGAGATGAAGAAGATGCCTAAACCCGGTACGGCGGCGACGGAACTCAACAGCTTCGCGATCAAGCTACAGAACGTGATTTGCGTGTTACAGACCATCGATCGACGCGGCTACCTGTACAACCCTATGCTGACACGGGAAGTACTGGCCAAGCTCAGCCCGCACCTGCAGTCAAGGTGGTGCGACTACGCCTGCGAAGAGGAGGGAACAGCTGACCCCGAGATCGTCGTGCTGTCCCGCTTCCTCATGCGGGAGGCAGACCGCGCGCTGAGGTACACTTACGCCCCAGCGACGAACACTACGCGCGCAAGTGCTACGAAGAGGGAGACCCGGCCTGCTGTGAACTTCAAGAAGAAAGTCAACACCGTGTACGCTGTCGTGGAAGGTGCTGAGAAGCAAGAAGACAGATGTCCAGGCTGCGAACAAGATCACCACCCTCTCACCCAGTGCCCGAAGTACAAGGCCATGTCGACCGAGCAGCGCTGGAATCTGGTGCGCGAGAAGAAAATCTGTTTCAGGTGCGCGCCGCCAACACATCGTCGTGCGAGCTGCCAGGCCAAGCTGTGCGGCGTCAACCAGTGCCGCCGCCCGCATCACGCGACGCTGCACGCAGAAAGGGAAGAAAAGCAAGACAAGTCAACTGATGCCCAGTCGACCGCCGCCGCCAGCGAGAGTGTGATGGCGGTGGCAACCAAGTCCCCCAACGGCGCGCGAGCAGTAATCCTGAAAATATGTTCAGTCGTCGTGGTTGGGCCGCGCGGAGAGCGGAACACCTTCGCGCTCCTAGACGAGGGAGCTACCATCACCCTCATCGACGAAGACCTAGCGAAGAGTGTGGGTGCGGAAGGTACTCCGCAACCCCTGCACATCAACGGTGTCAACATGTCGCAGCAAGAGAAGGACAGCAAGCGGGTCACAGTGCAAGTACGCGGAACGGAGCAGAACACACTGTACGAGCTGCGCGCGCGTACCATGAAGAATCTCAATCTGCATCAACAAGCGGTGATTGACGTCCTGCGGAGGCACGCGCATCTACGAGACCGGCCCCGAGAAGAGGTGTGCTACGAACGAGCGCGCCCGGGCATCCTGGTGGGGACAGACCACTGGGAGCTAATCGTGTCAAGGGAGCTAAGAACCGGCGATCCGGACCAACCAGCGGCATCCAGAACGCAGCTCGGTTGGGTGGTGCACGGAACCGCACCAGGCAGCGTGATCCAGGGGGCCGACAGCGTGCTGCACGTCTACGAACCAGGGCGGCGCGCGTCGGCAGAGCGACGCGATCAAGAGCTACACGACTTGGTGGAAGAACACTTCGGGATCGACGCGCTCGAGGTCGCACGCGAGCCGAGAGTGAGCGACGCCGTGCAGCGCGCCACCACCATCGTCGAGAGGAAGGTCAGAAAGGTCGACGGCGGGTACGAGGTGGGGCTGCCCTGGCGTCGAGATGACATCACCATGCCGCCGAGCTACAATGCGGCGCTCCGCCGCCTGAAGAAGATCGAGCTGAAGATGGACGCCGCGCCGGAGTTCGCGAAAGAATACAGTGCCCAGATAGAAAACTTGTTACGTAAAGGATATACAGTGCAGTGTGACGGTTCGGAAAAACAAAGTGTGCGTTGCTGGGGTACCTGCCGCACTTCGCCGTACAGAACATAAACAAACCCGGCAAGTGGCGGCTAGTGTTCGACGCGGCAGCGAGGAGCCACGGGGTGTGCCTGAACCACGGGCTACTGGAGGGACCAGACCGGCTGTTATCACTCCCGGGCATCTTGTTCCGGTTCCGGGAGAGGCCGATAGCAGTCACGGCAGATATTCAAGAAATGTTCCTCAGAATCAAGATACGCCCCGAAGACCAGCCATCGTAGCAGTTCCTGTGGCGGGGCGAAGACCGAGAGGGGCCCCCGCGCAGCTACAAGATGACCAGCCTGATATTCGGGGCGGCGAGCTCGCCGTTCATAGCGCACTACGTGCGGGACCACAACGCGCGTATCCACGCGCAAGAATACCCGCGAGCCCTGGAAGCCATCACACGCAGTCATTACATGGACGACCTGGTGGCCAGCTACGAAGACCCCGAAGAGGCGCGGAGGGCGATAGAGGAAACGAGAGCGGTGCACGCAGCGGCAGGATTCACGCTACGAGGCTGGAATGCGAGCGAGAAGTCCGTGCTACGCGACGTCCCTACGGAGCTACGCGCTACTACGCCGACGCAGCTAGGGGGTGAGCAGCAGAACAAAATTCTGGGACTCCACTGGAACGCGGAGCGCGACGAGCTGGGGTTCAACACGTCAATGAACAGGGTGCCGAGGGATGTGCGCGCGAGAACCCGCGCGCCCACGAAGCGCGAAGCCCTAAGTGCCGTGATGTCAATATACGACCCGCTCGGACTGTTAAGTGTGTTTACGATACGTGCGAAAATAATACTGCAGAGTCTGTTATTAAAAACTGGAACGTACTCACCAACATTTTCTTGTCGTATACTTCACCACACAATAGCACACTACTTATGTAACAGCAGAAAACGAAATAACCTTGCCTTTGGCGGCAAAATAGCGCTCATCGACTTGAATAACTAAACTGCCGAATCTCAGGAATGCAACGCGAATATGGTCGCCGCCGCGCCTAAGCGATTCATATGAGAACTACCAGACATCTGAGAGGTTTCACCACGCTTACGTGACCTATGCGGACGGTCATTCACAGCATCACTCCAATCATGTTCGCGAGATTTTGACGACCCAATTAGTCCAACGGTAGTTGACACTGTCTGCTGTGCTATACGGGTCCCGGGTTCGAATCCCGGTAGGGACAAATGTTTGTGTGATGTGCATAAACATTTGTATCCGAGTCATGGATGTTTCTATGTATAATATGTATGTATTTACAACAAAAAAAAAGTATATATGTAGTATATCAACCGACTAGTATCCGTAACACAAACCTCGTTGCTTAGCTCCGAACTAGATGGCGCTGTGTCATAATGTCCAGGAATATTTATTATTATTATTATTTATTTATTTACTTGCAGAATAATTACGACGTTCAGACTATTTTACACAAAAATTAATCACTACCCACAAACACTTTCCAAATGACGATAATGACCACAGAACAACAATAAAAACCTGATGGCAATCGAGCTTACGACACGTGATGTCTATCCCACTTCGGATCTTAGAAATCAGAAGTGAAATTGGTTTAGAAAAATAACGAAATATATAACAAACCGCAGATTACTCATCTCAAACACTTAAACAAGTACCGCCTATAATACGAGTGACCTAATCCAACGTCTGTACTATCCAAGCGCCTAGCAGCGAATGAATGTAAGATGTCCTCTTCCGACGAGTGCCGCCGACAAAGTCCGCGACCGGACTGGTGCGATGTCCAAGCAAGGCACCGTCCCCTCTCCTGCGCACGTTCGTTCGTTCATGGCGTTTCTGTGACGTAGATGTACCTACGCCACAGATAATTGCTAACAATATGTATATATATTTATCTATATAGATAAATATATATTTTACTTTTGGAGGGATTGGGAGGCGTGGCGTACCCCTATATAAGAGCTCGCACTGGCTTGTGCAGGCAGAGCGCTCGCCCGCCGACGCTCGCTGCGAGAGGACGTGCCGCTCTGCGCTGCGCTCTCTCCCCCGAACGCCCTACGCTGTGCTCCGTCGCAGCGATCTCCGTAGTCGCCCCGCCGGCTACATCAGATTAATATTAGTTTCAAAAGCTGCCTTTTTCAAGGCGGTGGCTGATTCTAATATTGTCAAAAACGTTTTGCCCCCTCAGGGCAAAACCACAGTTTCGTGGTCCTCGGTGGAAACCTAACGGTGTAAACCAAACCGAGTGGGGCGTTGACCCAATACGCCCGCCGCGCCCCTTCAGGGCAAAGCAAACCATTGGAAGGAGCTACGACCACCGGCCTTGGGGGATCTCCTAGTCGACCCTAGCTCTAACCCCGTTCTCTCCACAGCTTCTCTAGTACCTTGGGTGCACTGCGCCCACTGTACTGGAGCATAGGAACCCGTTCGCACAATAAGACTGGCGACGGGAGACAAGCTAGGGCTCACCGTAGGCACACACACCTCCCTGCCTATACCCGGCAGGGAGGGTTCACACACCTCACTCACCCCCGGGCCCATCCAACCCGGGGAGTTAGTCAAGTTAGGTGATTTTGATATCGTCGGACTCACCATGTCCGACTCCAATCTTCTTCGACTATTGAAGGAGGTCCTCCTAAAGGACCCTGACTTCTTGGCCAAATATGGTCATCTTCTTTCCCCAGAGGAACCCTCAGAGGCTCCGCTAGTCCCGGGCATTGATTGCCCGCTATCGCCAGATGGCGACAATTCCGGGAAATCCGATTCCCAGTCCTTTTATGACGCCGACCTTTTGTCGGCGGAACCGCAGGTAGAGACCCCCTCAACCTCCGCCATTGTTAGTGACGCACGTGCGTCGCAAACAATAGCCCCACCTGTCCCGATGGACACCGCCCGTTTCTCCGAAACTGAGTCCGATTGTACTCAATCGGATTCCTCGGAATCCAACTCTTCCGACGGCTACACAGTCGTCGGTAAGGGTAAGAAGCGTCTCCTAAAGGAGCGCAAAGCCGCCGCGAAAGCCGCTAAGCTTGCGGTTGAATCTCATTCGCCGTCCCCCTCCCCCTCCCCGTCCTCCTCTAATCCCCCCACCTCTCGCCCTCTTACCGCCTCTGCGTCGTCGCAAGTAATCCCCCCCCATCGCCCACAGCCTTCCCAGGCTGTCACCCCCAAGAAAAGTCCCACTCCACCCCCACTGATAATCCACGACAAAAATCTGTGGGTGTCCATCTCGAAAGCGTGTATTGATCGCCGGATCAATTACAGCTATGCGAGAGTCATTGCCGAGGGCATAAAGGTTCAGGTACCGACGCCCAATGACTACAGGGAATTCTCCCAACTCTTAAGAGATAGGAATGTACAATTCCATACATATGCCCTCCCCGACGAAAAGCCTCTTCGAGTCGTAATTCGCGGAATCCCCGTCGAATTCGAGACCCAAGACGTCAAGGATGATCTCTTAGAGCAGAACATCCCAGTGACACACGTGCACCGCATGCACGCGGGTAGAGACGGTACCAGATACAACATGGTACTCGTTATCGTCCCCAACTCTAAAGAGGGCCAAGCCATCTTTAGAATCCGTTCTGTTTGCCACATAGTAGGCATTCATATTGAGCGCCCACACAAGGGTGGACCTATTGGGCAGTGTCACAACTGCCAACTCTAAGAACAGGGACCTCTGCACCGACCTCCCATCTTGCGTCCTATGCAAGACCCAAGGCCACCCGGCTAACTACCGAGGTTGCCTAATGGCCCCCAAGTCTAAAAAGACCAAACGGTCAACCGCCAAACAGCAGAGGGAATACCCCTCTACCGCCCTTCCCACCCGTCTCGGCCCTCAGAGGCCCTCCCCGTGGAGCGCACTGGATAATCACCAGTCGTTCCCCGCTCTAAGACCGTCAAGAGCAGCTGCCAACATCCCAGCGCTCATGTCCCTTGCCCCCCAAACCCAACCCACTAAGGCCCCAGCACCTCTGCCGCCATCTTTTTTTTTTTTTTTTTTTGTTAGCCGTGTGGAAATGCATTTACGCATTCCCCGCCGTCCGGGGAGACGACGGGGATATGTCGGACTCCACCCATAGTGGGTGACTACCGACTAAAACCACACGGGATCTTTTCGTCTCACCACCATAGTGCCGGGGTTACGGGAACTGAAATATTCGTCCGCGACCCCGGCGGTGGCGGACCGCCCTTGCGGTCCCCAGACTTGCCGCGGAGCGTCCACTCGACGCCGCGGAGCGCGCGGACACTCGACGCCACGGAGCGCGGAAGCACTCGACGCAGCGGAGCGTGCGCACACTCGACGCAGCGGAGCGTGTGGACACTCGACGCGGCATTTCCTCCTCGAGTGGGCGTCACCCACTCGGGCTCCACCAGAGCCTTGTGTTCGGCCGCAGAGGATAGGAAGAGCGGCGAACGACATACCGACACTTCTCTTCCCCTGCAGCCCCACCGCGACCACAGTTCAGCGGCTGTGGCCCCGCCAAGGCCGCGGAAGGCAGGGGGGAGCGGCGCAACCCTGCCACCGACAGTCCTCCCCGCCGCGGCCCCGAAATCCTTCAGCCGCGGTGCCTCCCATACGACACCGCGGCCCGCCTCAGTTGCGGTGCCTCCCATACGACACCGCAACCTACGCAGGCATCCTGCCGGAACGGCAGGTTCCACCTCGTCGCAGGCAACCTGCTGGGCTGGTCACACCCGCAGGTACCCGCGACAGGGCCACTCTACGACCAGGCTTCCTGGGAAAAGCCCGTGTCGGAGCGGCCCGACCTCTCGGGGTTCCACTTCGCTTCGCCGCGGAGTCACGGACCCTCCGCGGCTACTAAGCCCCCCCGGCACGACAAGCCGAGAACCCCGGAGTGGTTTTTTTTTTTTTTTTTTTTGTTTACGGGGTGGAAATCCTCATGGATGTCCCTCGCCCCGGGGAGGGTGAGGGGGTCTGTCGGACTCTTACCGACTAAAACCGAACCCCGGTGTTCCGACTCGCACCTGCGCCGGGGGCCTCGGGAACTGAATATTCGTCCGCTGCCCCCGGCTGGTGATGGCCCGCCTGGCGGGCCCCGTCACGGGGGGAGTTTAGGGCACTCCCCCCCCTTACAACTCTCACTGGTGTGAGGGGCGCGCGTGGAACACTACGCGCCGCCGCCTCGGGGTCTGTTGCGGGGTGGCGGAGGACGTCCCCGCGTCCACCGCCCCCGGACCCGTTTAGGGGGGGCGGAAGAGGGCATTGTCGGCCCTCCTCCGACGCCCGGTGCGTCTGCTGCGGCACGGGAGCGAGGTTGAGATTTCCCGCTCCCTCTCCGCGGCTTCCTTCTGCGACATGACTGTTTCGCAGAAGGAGACCACTGCGTCCCAGGACTCTGCGCCGCCGACCATGGATCGTACGACGGCCGGCGGCGACAGGTCGTCGCCTATCTCTGCGACGAGAACACGTCGCGGTTCCTCCCAGGCTGCACACTCAGTGAGAGTGTGCAGCGCCGTGTCCTCCCGACATTGGACGCAGTGATGACACCGAGCGTCCGGCTCCCTGCCTATGCGCCACAGGTATCTCCCGAAGCAGCCGTGCCCCGAGAGCACCTGCGTCGCCCGAAACGTCAGGGAGCCGGGCCTTCTCCCGAGCCACTCGTCGAGCACTGGCCGGATGGCCTCGATAGTGCCGAGGCCGGCGGTAGGGCGTGAGAGCCTTTCCCGCAATTCCGCCACCAGGACCCGCTGGAGCTGTTGACGCCGCTGGCGCAGCGTAATAGTCGCCGCGCCGCGCGTCCGCTCCTCCTCGCGCCACCGGTACAGTGACGCGAGAACCCTCGCGTCCAGGTCCCACGGCGGAGATCCGGCCAGTGCACAAGCCACCTCGTACGAGATCGTGCGATATCCCCGTATGACTCTGACGGCCATCGCCCTCTGCGGTCTTCGCAGAACAGCGATGGTCCCGGCCGTCAGGTCAGTCACCCACACTGGGGCCCCGTAAAGGGCCATTGATCGCACGATCCCTACGTACAATCGCCTACAGGCGGAGCTCGGGCCCCCCAGATTGGGAAGCAGCGTTGAAAGCGCGCCCGCCGCGCCCATCAACTTGGGCACCAGCCGCTGGAAGTGAGGGCCGAAATCCCACCGGCTGTCGAGCACCAGACCAAGATACTTCATGGTGGGCTCGACAGCGATTCGGGACCCTCCGACCACGATGTGTGATCCCGGCGGCGGCGCGCGTCGGGGGCCATGAAAAGCGATGGCCTCCGACTTGTCGAGGGCCACCTCCAGGCCCAGGCGCCGGATGCGGCTCACCACCTGTGAGACCGCAGCCGTAGCCAGCAACGCTGCCTCCCTGTGCGAACTCCCGCGAGCCTCGACCAGCGTGTCGTCCGCGTAGCACGTCAGATTGACCCCCGGCGGGAGCTCGCCCCTCAGCACCCAGTCGTATCCGATATTCCACAGGAGCGGCCCCAAGACCGAACCCTGCGGAACACCGCACGACATTTCGCGCCGATGCGCGCCTCCATCTCGTCCCCTATAGGTGACACACCTGTCGGCCAGATAGGCCCCAACTATGCGGCGGAGGTAGGGAGGCACTCTGTGATATCGCAGCGCCTCCCTGATACAACTCCAGGGCAGGGTGTTGAAGGCGTTGGAGATGTCCAAAGACACCGCCAACGCGACCCCGCCCGAAGACATCGCTTCCTCCGCCAGGACTCTTACACGCTGGATGGCGTCCACTGTGGAGCGCCCCTGCCGAAACCCGAACTGGCAGTCGGCCAGGTCCGGCCCCTCTCGGTACAAGTGGCTGACGAGGCGGTCTGCAACAATCCGCTCGAAGAGCTTGCCCACCTCGTCCAGCAGCACTATGGGCCGGTACGCGGACGGAGAGTCCGCGGGGCGCCCTGCCTTCCGGAGCAGGACCAAACGACCTGTCTTCCACAAGGTGGGAAACTGGCCCTGCTCTAGGCACGCCGAAAAGAGTCCTCTGAGTTGGGGCTCTAGCTCGTTCAGAGCCAGGACGAGGGCCCGGCCCGGTACGCCGTCGGGCCCCGGGGCCGTGTTTTTGGCCCGAAGCCGCGTTATGGCCGCCCTCGTCTCTGGCTGTGTCACCTCGGGGACACCGACATCATCCTCCTCCTCGTCAGGCTCTGCGGCCGTGGCCAGAGCCATCGGCGGTGGGGCGAACTCCCCACGCTCCGGGAAGAGAGCTGCGACCGTCTGGTCCAGCAGCTCTGGCTGGAGACCCTCCGTGAGTGGGGGAGCCCAGGGGCGGAGTTTGCCCCGGACCATGCGGTAGGGGCGTCCCCACGGATCCGCGTCGAGGGTCCCCAGCATCTCCTCGTTGGAGCTCGTCTTCGACTCGCCGATGGCCAGCCACAGAGCCTGCTTGGCCGCGCGGTACTCGTCGTACAGCGCGGTCTCCTCCCCTTCTATCCGCCGACGCCGCCTCCGGTACCTGGCGTACTGGCGTCTGATCGCCACGCATGCGATGCGCAGCTGGGCGATCCGAGCGGACCACCAGTACACCCGGCGTTTGGCGGAATGAGCGAGGACCCGGGGTATGGATGCGTCGCATATTTGCGTCATCGCCCCGCGGAACCACTGCGCCTCCAGCTCGACGTCGGCGGGTCGCTGCGTCGCCGACTCCCAGACCCAGGCCTGGAACAGCCGCCATCTACCTCAGCCCCGGCCCCTCAGGCCCCGGCTGCCCGGGCCCTGGCCCCTCAGGCCCAGGCCCCCCTGGTCTCGGCCACTCAGGCCCCGGCCCCTCAGGCCCCGGCCGCTCGGGCTCCTCCAAAACCTCTCATGGCCTCCTACGTGCCCGCTCCTATGCCGGTCCCAGGAATGTATCCCCCTATTTCCCCGTCAGACGGGAGGACCCTTAGTGCGTTCTCTCTTTACTACTTCTCGTTTGTCAGAGACATTGAGCGTATCAAGCTCATAGTCCAGGAGCTGAAAGCCCGAGAAGGCACTCCTGACGTCATGATGGTAGGGTTGGAACATCTAGACCTGTTCCAACATTACATAGACATGCGTTTCTAATGGATAACATCAGCAACGCAGGTCGCACTAAACCCAGATCCCTAAAAATAGGCTTCTTCAATGCCAATGGCATTTTCGGTCAACGAGATGAGATCGCCGCCTTTCTACGCGACCATCTAATTGACATATTCCTAGTACAAGAGACATTTCTAAACCCCTCCAAGAGGAACCCTGAAATTGCAAACTACAAAATAGTGCGCAACGACAGGACTAACTCTGGCAAAGGAGGCACCCTCATTTACTACAGAAGATCCCTGTACTGCATCCCCATAGATCCCCCCTCACTTCAGCATATAGAGACCTCTATATGTCGAATAGGCATGACCGGTCATCAACCAATTACGGTGGTATCCACCTATATCCCCCCTCCTCCACCACTACTTCTTTGAGATCCGACCTCGAAACGCTCCTTGGCTTGGGGAACTCCGTTATCATAGCGGGTGACCTCAACGCCAAGAACATCGCATGGAACTGCCACTCTAACAACCCGAGAGGCAGAGAGCTAGATACCTTGAGCACCTTGCTCAATTTCGACATCATAGCTCCCATGGCACCCACCCACTATCCTCACAACCCAGACCATCGCCCGGATATACTAGACGTGGCCCTCTTCAAGAACGTGAACTTACGTTTACGCTCCCTTGAGACGCTCCACGAACTAGACTCCGACCATCGACCTGTCATCCTAGACTTAGGCCCCCGTGTAGGTTCCCCCGCCGATGACCCAGGTCAAACCGCTCCAACAAAGGTGATCACGGACTGGAGGAAACTTGAGGAACGCCTCAAGTCAACCACCTCCTCCGCGCACCTGGACGCCATTCCCGACATGATCGCTTCGGCCTCCGACGCGATAGGTGCTATCGACTCTCTCACCAGTCACGTACAGTCCGTAGTGAACGATTGTTCACAGCGGGTTCCTGCGGAGGACGACCTCCGTTGGAAACTTCCGGACGACGTGCGTGAATTGATGACAGAGAAGAACGCGGCAATCAGAGCGTACGACAACTTTCCTTGTGAGGCGAACCGTGCTCACATGCGCAATTTACAGCGTGCTGTAAAGAAACGCATTTGTGAAGTACGCGAATCTCGCTGGGACAGCATGTTGAGCGACCTGGAGCCGACTCACCTGGCCTTCTGGCAACTCGCTCGGAAGCTGAAGACCGAATACGTGTCCGCTATGCCCCCACTAAATCGTCCGAATCAAAGCCCCGCCTTTGAGGATGATGAAAAGACCGAATGCCTAGCTGACAGTCTAGAGGCCCAATGCTCCCCCAGCACTCAACCGGTTGACCAGGCTCACCTCGACAAGGTGAACGCCGAGGTCGAACGAAGAGTCGCTCTCCCGCCCCCTCCTCCACTAACCCCAGTAGGCACCCAAACTCAAGTCGACGACCCTGTGCCCCCCGCCACCCCCGAGGAAGTCCAGTCAATCGTCAAAAAATTACGCCCCAGGAAAGCCCCCGGATCAGATGGAATCACCAATAAGGTGGTCAAACTATTCCCCGCTCAGCTCATCATGCTAATGACCAGCATCTTCAATGCGGCATTAAGCATCTTCCCGCAAACCTGGAAATGCGCTACCGTCATCGGTATCCACAAACCGGGCAAACCCCGCTCCGAGCCTACCAGCTATCGCCCTATTAGTCTTCTCAACGTACTTGGGAAGATCTACGAAAGGCTTATCTACTCCCGACTTAAGGATTTTGCCGAATCTAATCATCTTCTCCCAGACGAGCAGTTTGGTTTCCGCACCAAACATTCTTGCCCACAACAAGTGCATCGCATCGTCGAACACATCAGTGCTGGATTCCAGCGCGGTTGTATGACGGGCATGCTATTCTTCGACGTAGCGAAAGCTTTCGATAAAGTCTGGCACAACGGCTTAATATACAAGCTGTACTCCCTCAACGTGCCAGACCGTCTCGTGCTTATCATCCGGGACTTTTTATCGAACCGTAGCTTTCGCTATCGTATTGAAGGCGGCGCCATGTCGTCTCCTCACCCGATAAGCGCCGGAGTCCCTCAAGGCTCAGTGTTATCACCCCTCCTCTTCACGCTATACACTAGCGATATCCCTAAAAAAGGCAAAACACGATTAGCTCTTTTCGCCGACGACACGGCTATATATTATACCGGCACTAGTCCGGTTCACATCGCCAAAATCCTCCAGTCACCGCCCTCGGCGAGTGGTTTAGGAAATGGAGGATTGAGGTGAATCCCACCAAGAGCGCAGCTGTCCTCTTTCATCGCAAGAAAGAGAATCATTTTTCCACCCCAGTTCCTCCGATTTCCCTATTCGGCAAGCAAATCCCATGGGAAAAGCAAGCCAAATACCTGGGCGTAATACTAGACAGGAAGCTTACGTTCCGTGAGCACATAAGGTCGGTGCGCGGACGCGCCACCTTCGCTCTCGGTCGTCTGCACTCTATCCTCAATGCACGGAGTAAATTGTCCCTTAGGTGTAAGGTGAGAATCTACTCGATGTGCATCCGCCCCATCATGACCTACTCGAGTATCGTATTCGCACACGTCGACGGTCCCAGCATAAATCGTATGCAAGTCATACAAAACCGCTTCATGCGTAAGGCCACGGATGCCCCGTGGTTCGTGCGCAATAAGCAGCTTCATGTAGACTTAAAACTGCCCACCATCAAGCAGTACCTAAAACGTGCTTCGAAACGATACTTCGATCGCGTCCCCCATCACCCGAATCCCTTGTTAGTCCAGTGCACCGACTATAGGCCCTCCGCGATCAGTTCGGTACGCCGCCCCAGACACGTCTTCTCTTATCCAGACGACGAAACCACTCTTCTCCAAGAGTCAAATCCCGAGACCAGCACTCTCACACTCCACACACGTCTACCTAAATATCGTCCTCGCCGGCGAGGCCCGTCGCGACGTCCAGTAAACGTTCCCTCCCGTCCCTTGCTCGAGCCGGCCCGCGCCGAGCTTGTTGCTTTAAATTCGCCCCTAAATAATCAAATCCATGATCCAGCCGTCCCTAGCTGTCCTCTCAGCAACGCCCTAAGCCGAGGTCCGAGCCCCATTCGGGGGCGCCCTTAGCTGCTGTTGCTTAAATTCTAAGTTAAGCCTTGGCTGGAGGCACTGTCTGGTGCTTCGCCAAAAAAGTCCGGTTACATTGTAAAAGCTCCCTCGAGCTAACAATGAATGCCATTCAAAAAAAAAATAAAAAAAAAATTGTGCAGGCAGTCACGCCGATAGCCACCGAAGAGGACCCCATCTTCGTCTCCCCGGGCCAGGTCAAGCGGGCCATAGCCCGCACTAAGCTAAGAAAGGTCCCCGATGCGGACGGAATCACAAATACCGCGCTGCGCCACATCCCCCACCGCACGGTGGCGGCGTTAGCGCGCCTGTACAACGGAATACTCCGCACCGGGACTTTCCCGTCGGCGTGGAAGACGGGAAAGATCATCATGATCCCCAAGCCCGGGAAGAACTCGAGACGACCGGAAGGCTATCGGCCGATCACTCTACTTCCTACCACCTCCAAGGTGTTTGAGGCACTCCTGCTGCGACACCTGAGACCACATATTACCCCGCGGGCAGAACAATTCGGGTTCCGAGCGGAACATAGCACGACGCTCCAGCTGTCGAGGGTACTGCACCTCCTTGCCGCGGCTGTGAACAAGCGGGAGTACGCCGCGGCCGTATTCCTCGACATGGAGAAGGCGTTTGATAGAGTCTGGCATACCGGTCTGCTCTACAAGCTGTCACGCTCCACAGCACCCCGTCGACTCGTACAGGTGGTCTCCTCCTTCCTACAGGATCGTCAGTTCAAGGTTGTGGTGGAAAACCAGCTCTCGGATGCGTACCCCATATCCGCGGGGGTTCCGCAGGGGAACTGTGTTTCGCCTGTGTTATACTCCGTTTACACAGACGACATTCCCGCCACGTACGACACGACGCTCGCGCTGTATGCGGACAACGCCGCGTACATCACCACGTCGCTATCGGCGACGCACGCGGACGCCAAAATGCAGCGTGCGCTGGACGACCTCCCCGACTGGCTCAGCAAGTGGAGACTGAAGGTAAACGTGAGTAAAACACAGGCCATGATCATCTCTGGCCGCCACATCACGCACCCACCCAACCTTGGACTCATGGGAGCCGACGTCGCGTGGACCCGTACTGCCAAGTACCTTGGCGTCACGCTTGACTGTCGGCTCACAATGGGCCCGCACGTTCGGCACACTGTCGCGCGGGTGCGCTCCACCCGCTATCTGCTGCGCCCGGTGCTCTCGTCGCGCCTGCCGCTACGAGTCAAGCTGGGGGTGTACAAGACGTACATCCGCCCGCAGCTGACATACGCTGCCCCAGCTTGGCTCGCCCTCACGTGCGAGACGCACAAGCGGAAGCTCAGGGTGCAACAGAATCTCACCCTGCGTACCATCACTAATGCGCCTCGCTACGTGAGGAACACTGTGATTCACAGGGACTTGCGCGTCGAGAGCATCGACGACTTTGTCGCAGCGATGGCGACGAGAATGTTTGCGCGTGCCGACGCCTCTGCCTGGCCTCACATCCACGGCATGGCGCCCTTGCACGCGCGACCCCCGGACGCCCGCCGCTACCCGCGCGACCTAGTGCCGGGCGACGCGGCCCCCTCACCGGACTGGACTCCCGAGCAGGTAGCACACACCCTACACGCAACCTGCCCGAACAATTAGACTCAACATAACATAACTCGCATCCACCGCACGCGTTGCTCCTAAGTTAATATAGGCGCAACATACGCGCGGTACACACATGATCATACTTCACATTCGTGATTACTCACAGGTGCGTTTTGCTGCGCTGCACGTCAATGTGGGCACAGTAAGGCGTTACATACCATTTAGCGACGTACACACACCCACCAAGTCGTTAATTACACCATAACGTCTCGAATTTGCAACGGTATTTGGCTAGCTCTGAAAGCGTTGTAAATTTCGAGTCAGACACCGAATTCCGCAGGGGGCGCCACCAAAAGTCGTTGCCCAGACGCTGATCGATCTTCGCTGGGCTTCACCCGGGTAGCCGGGGGTCTCACCTGGCGGGGACCTTGATCGCACGGGCAACGTGAAAAACTTCGGCGCCCCTGCCAGAAAACACAGAGCAATAACACACGTCCGTGTATAGGTCCGCGTCCCGCGCTAGGCGGCGCCGCGCCATACACGGACATATACTAGGCATCAGAAGGCCAACTCAATGACCGGGTCATTTTAATGGCCCGCGGATGAGCCCTCGGCCAGGGGGCCAACGCCCCGACGCCGAATCCTCGCGCCCCTTGCGGGGCGCTGAGATGTCTACGAGGTGTGAGGTGTGCAGGCAGTCTATCTTCGGATTAGACTCAATAAAGAGCTCTGCTCCCAACAGAACTGTTGGTTTACCAGGTACAGTCTTGCACTGTATATTGCATATCGTCGGTGCGCTTGCCAAATCTCATATGTGCATTTGAATAACTTTTCAGGACAACAAGAAAAACGTTTCTTTTCGTAATTTATTAACTTCTGAAAATACAACAAAAATGGCAAAAAATATCTTATTTAGTCTAAGCTAATAAAAAAGTTATTACATTCGGGTATGAGAGCTCAATTATTTTTTTTGTTGTGTTTCATACACATGTCAAGTTTTGCTTGCTGACTCAAATAATGATATGTGCACAAGAAGCACATATACGGTAATTTTTGAGGTTTGTATTTTAAAATTATGCATGCTATGTGCTTAAAACATCAGAACTTTGTTTTCTATTGAGTTAAACTCATTATAATTATAATGTAGATTCATAATGAAATATATTACGGAATAAAACTATGCCCTATTTAAAAGATCTTTATTTTGCTACATAATAAAAGAAATCAACAACAAAAAAATAATCGAAATCGAATCGAAAGTCTTTTCGAAATTATTTCTATAATTATTTTTCGTTATGCTAAGCTGTAAAGCTGCAAACAGTACCAACCAACAATATCTAACAATTTAAACTTATGATCTATTATAATGTAACCTCGACTTCTTAATAACTATTAGGTAATGAATATAAAAATATAGCCAACTTTGAGGCGTTATTATCAAATAGTCTTATTAAATATGTAAGGCACAAGATCAGTATCATTATTGTTACTTGAGATCATTCATTTAACCTACTATTAGAAACTAACATCAAAACAATCAATAATCTCTAAAATATTTATTTTATTTATTTATTAAAACTTTATGCACAAAAAAGCGTACAAAGGCGGACTTAATGCCTTAGGCATTTTCTACCAGTCAACCTTAGAGTGGTGCAGAGACAAAACGGTAGGTGCAACCAAGAAAGGGAAAATAAAGTAAAGAATAATATTAATTTAACCAAAATACAAAAATAAATACATAGATACATACATAATATAATAAATAAAAACAAAGGAAGTCAGGAAAGATAAAAGGCGATGGTGAAAATCTAATTTAATAATATACCAATTATGATGAATCTGCCAATGTTTTTCGAATGTGATCTCTTGCCATTACCTTAAATTTGAACCGACTTTTAGCCAACCTGATATTTACAGGCAATGCATTCCAAAGAAGAACTACCTGGACAAAGAAGGAAGAGTGAATAAAACCAGAACGGTGAGAAGGACATTGTAGAAGAAGATCTGTTATTACTTGTCTTCTTAATTGATATGATTTTTTGTTAGATTTTTTGACAGTATTTTCATTTGATGTTGGCTTCTCATTAATCGATTTTACCCATTTACACAGTGTTTCATTATTCATGTCTATTGTCCTTAATAAAAAATGTTTACATACTCTAACAGGTTCATTATCATCATTAGGTAAAAAGCAGTCAAATCCCATTTGCTTAGTTAGCTGTTGAGACGTAGAACTTTTACGCCTTCTCATAATCGGACGAATACGAACAAGATTTTTTATATAAGCCTTTTTAGCGACCCACAAATCTAAACTCCAAAAGTATTTTTTAAAAAATTGGTTGTCTGTATAGTCGGTTTACTGACGATAGTTGAACGTGACAACGTCTTATAGAAAATACTGATGGAATGGTAGCATTTTTCAAAAGAAAATTTTAATTTCATTTGTTTAATAGATTTGTATGTATATACACCGTGAAATTGTAGTCGTTGTGGAACCGAAAGGTGGGAAACTTATGGTAATTAGTAGAACAAAAAAAAGTCTTAGATTAACTCTACTGTTTATAATAAAAAAGTTGGCAAGTGAAAAGAATATTTTCACTTGATCGAGTTTGCTAGTAGTAGTGCACCAATATTTCATTCAAAATCGGCCGCAGTCGCTAACTCGCTACTCTGAACCCGCCTCGTGAGGGCGGCGCGGGCGGCGGGTTCAATGACCCGAACGCCCGCCAGTCAGCTGGTACTAAACGGCTAGCAGCTGTCCGAGCGAATAAGTAAAGTACTAATAAGTACTTACGCGTTATTTAAAAGCTAGTAGGTCAGTACTTTATTGATGTCATTTTATTATTGAAATAAATTGTATTTAGCAATACGATGCAGATGGCGACGAAATTGATGGTAAGTATTTTTTATTTTTTTATTCTTTAATTATTTTGGGGCTTTTGTGCAATTAGCACATGTCAGCCCCATCAGTACATAACCTAGTAAACCGCTAATTTATAGACTTATCTAATTAGGTTATAGTGAACATCGATACAGTACCAAATCATAAATCATTTTAGCTTTCTTGGATGTGGGTATAGCCAGTACACTTTGCGCTATACCCACATCCAAGCGATTTAGTTTTAGATCCATAAGCATTTTGTTTCTCATTACCCGATGCTTGGTACATTCCATCAACCAGTGTTGAGCATCGTCTACTATATTACATATTTCACAGTTTGGTGAATTTATTTTTCGCATCAGATGCTCAAAACTCCTTGATGGAACGTGCCCAGAACGTAATGAGCTATTGTAACATATTTCCTATTTAAATTAACATTTATAAACCACGGTATATGAGGAGGCTCAGATTGTATAGTTTTGTACCAAATTCCCTTTGTTTTAGATTTTTTATCAAAGTATTCCTTCCATTTATCATGGCAGGTAGTTTTAAATGTATATAATAATTCCGAAAAGTGTGGTGCGATATTAAAGTTATCCCCATCTGATACCGCTGACTTTGCCAATCTGTCAGCCTCCTCATTACCACTGACACCTATATGGGATGGAACCCATTGCAGTTTCAGGTTTTTAGTTGTAGTAATTTCAATAATTTTCTTAATGATAGTGTAGGCTATCGATACACCTCTGTGCCCAGAGGCGCATCGAGCCAGGTGCTGTAACGCGCTTTTACTATCAGATGCCTCTGAAACTGCAATGAGCTCCATCGTCATAATTGATACAAATGCGTCTGCGTTAAACATAGCTGAACACCGTCCTCTTGGATACCAATAAGCCGCCCCACAACATTTACCATTTTTAGACCGATCCGTATACAAGTGATGCCATCCTTTATATTTATCATTATATTCTTTTAAGACCTCAGATTTTAGCACATTAATGTTATAACAATGTTTTGAGTTTTTAATACAGTCTAAGTTTATCTCAATTATAGTATCTAAGTTTATATAAGTCATCCAAATATCACATGAAAACATTTCAAGAGTATTCGTAGAGTGAATTTGAGTATTTTTTATATCAAAATAAGATGATGCAAGAAGAGGTTTATTCTTATTTTGCCAGTATCTATTATGTAAACAAGAGTGAAGCTCGTGTAATATATCAATAGTGGTATTATTTGTCCAGGACATACTTTTTGCGCAGTATTTAAAAGCCAAATATAATCTTCTTATAAATAATGGAGGTATACATAATTCACTTTCCATAGCAAATATAGGTGAGGTTTTAATGAAACCTCCGATAATCCTTAAGGCTTGATTTTGGATTTTATCTAGTTTACACAGATGAGTATTTGCACTGCTGGCATAAAGAAAAGAAGCATAATCAATCCTACTTCGTATTAGAGAAATGTATAATGCACGTAAGTGTTTAGTATGAACTCCCCAGGTAGGTCCCACCAATACTTTTAGCAAATTCAGGTATTTTGAAATTTTTTGTACAGTTTCATTTATGTGTTTACTCCATAAGAGAGATCTGTCAAGCCAAAGTCCCAAATATTTGATACATCTAACAGAATCTAATAGATTGTCATTAATGTTCAATATTATTTGTCTCCTCACATATCCCCGACTAAAAATGCAATATTTAGATTTTTCCGCTGATAAATCAAGGCCAATCTCATTTAAAATAGAAACCATACAATTCAGGGCGGTTTGCAGTTTCATTTCACAATAACTTAATTCCTTGTTACTGATAAAAAACACGAAATCGTCCGCATATTGAGCAACCGATACCTCATTAATTGTGGGGGCAAATATTAAATGTAGCGATATTGAACAGTAACGGTGCTAACGGATCTCCTTGAGCCAATCCTCTGTTTGTCCATCGGATATCACTTTCTTGTTGCTCGTTTTCATCTAGATATCTATTTTTAATCATTAAATGTCTTTCGCTTAGGATTGAATGTATATATTTACATATATGTTTACCCACTTTTAGCTCATCGAGTATTTGTACTACTTTATCGACGGTGACATTATTATATGCATCCGATATATCCAAGAAGCAAGCAACTGTAGGGATTTTTTTTTAAAACCCTAATTGCACATGGGTTACAAATCTGGTAAGGGAATCATAACATGAGTGAGCTTTTCTAAAGCCTGAAGTGTGTTTAGATAATATTAAGTTTTTCTCAATATACCACTCAAGCCTATGAATCAACATATTGTGAAATATTTTACACAAGCAGTTTAATAGTGATATGGGCCTTAATTTCGGTTCTGTATTAACATTACTACTGACTTTAGGTATCGGCACAACCTGTATAGTACGCCATTGCTTCGGCACAATACTAGATCTAAAAATTGCATTGTAAAGGTGAAGTAAATATTTTTTGCATCTAAGGGAAGGTTATATATCATTGAGTATGTGATCCCATCACTACCAGCAGCAGTGTCTTTTTTTTTTATGTTGTATTTAATTCCTGCATTTTAAAAGGTAGTTCCAATAACTCATTGTTGGATATGAAATTTGGTGATATATTTCTTACAGAGTCTGGAGCTAAATTACGTAATAGTTCTTTTTGTTTATGCTCCGAAGGGATAAAACCTGTTTGGCGATAACCCTTTATCCAACGCATTCGTTTTCACATATCAGATACTGAAGTTACATCATTAACTTTGCTACAGAATGTTTTCCATGAGTTTGATTTGGCTTGACTAATTAAGGAACGAGACATATTAATTTTTAATTCTAAATTTGTAAGATTTTCTGGAGTAGGATTTCTTCTAAATGTGGTTAGCGCCAATCTACGTTCGGCAACTGCTTGAGATAGTGAGGGGTTCCAGTACGCTTTGGGCTTAAATTTATTTACTGGGTTGGTACAAATTTTTGTGAATGGGATATTTTTATCAGCGGATAAGTTGATCTGAATTTCCATATAATCATACATGTTTTGAATATCTGTAGTAAAGAAATACGTACTGTCAAAACCCGTAAAAGGCGCAATAAGATTTTCTTTAAATTTTTTCCAGTTAGCCGATTTCAAATTTCTTTTTTTTGTAAATTTTTTGGTGTCCTGATAATTAAGTGATATTTTAATAATGAGATGGTCACTGCCTACATTTTCATTAAATATCTGCCACTTAGTCATTACAGCTATATCTGATGAACTAAATGTTATATCTGGGGATGTTTTTTGGAGAAAACCATTTACTAATTTCACTCTAGTTGGGTCACCATTATTGAGTGTAATAAAACTATTTTCTAGTGACGAATCTAGCAACTGAGTCCCTCTTTGGTCTGTTTTATATGACTAATTGGTATGGTGGCCATTAAAATCGCCTAAAATCAACGTTTTCGTACATGCAAGTGAAAATAAACTATCCCAATCCGATGTATTTGTGCGTACCGATGAAGGACAGTAAACACAGATTACATTTTTTAAAGCACTACAGTTTAATACTTTGACGTGTATAACTTCTTTACCTGAGTTATTCAAATTTATGGGACATACCTGGGTACGCAGAGACTTATGGATTAATATGGCCACTCCTCCATAACCATTAGTTCTATCTTTCCTATATATATTATAACCACTTAAGTTAAAACTGTCCCTATCCGAGTCCAACCAAGTTTCACACATTGCAGCGATATGTATATTTTCTCTATTAAGTAGCAACTCGAGATTAATTAATTTGTGCTTTAAACTTTGCGAATTCCATTGAAAAATATTAATCGTAACATCTTTAGGACATTTATCCATTAAATAGGCTAACTATACCATTAATCAATTGATCACCACTAAAAAAACTAAAAATGAATGATTTTAACTCTGTAAAAATTATTTTAAACATATATATTATCTTGTCCTCAAATTTATCTCTTGTCAGGAATATCTCTTTTATTTTATCATATAAATTCTTTATTTTTGCTCTCCTTTCTTTTATTTTCTCCTTTTCTTCGGTTTCTTTCATGTCAATTGTCGAACTTTCTAGAAAACCTTTATTAATTTCATACTGTGGTGGTGTACTTTGTAGTTCTAGATTTAGATTCTTATTTGTTTTTAATTTCTTGCCAGTTTTCTGCGAGGTATTTGATCTGATGTTGGGTAGCTCTCCTTCGTCCATTGAATCACACGAGTCATCTGTCAATTCATTTTGTGTTGATGTTTTTTGTAATATGGAGCTATATGTTTTTTTAACTCTGGGTGATTGATAATAATCATATGTATTCAGCGATTCATGTGGTACGGTTATATGTTGTTCCATGCGTTGAGATTTTAAAAGTGTATCAAGAGCTTTTCTGTAGCTAACTTCATTTTCGGCCATTATCATACGTATTTTTTTCCCTTTTAAAAAGAAAGGGCATGTTTTGTCTAACGCCATGTGTGGGCCTTTACAATTAAGGCACCTGAATGTTTGCACGTCACAATTTTGGTGATCTTTTTCGCATTTAGGACAAAAGAGTTTATTAACAGGACAGAATTTCTTGATGTGGCCGAACCTCCAGCACATCGAGCATTGCATAACTGGGAATACATACTTTTCTACTTTAAATCTACTTCCATAGGCATATACGTATGGAAGAGCTGTAGGACTTTCAAAACATAACCGCACGGTTTCGCTGTCCATCCATTGTTTTTCTAAGTTCATCCGTTTCATTCTTTTAATGGCCAGTATATCAATAGAACAACTTAAAGATTCCAAAATTTCTTTTTCACTCATTTCCAAATCCACTCCTTTAATAATACCATAAGATGTTAAGCTTTGATCCGTAAAAATGGCTCTCATATCTAATTCTCTAAATTTTTGACAATTAATAATTTTTTCGGCTCGTTCCTTGCTACTCAGTTTCACCAAAACCCTGAACGGGCCCTTATATCTGATATTAGTGATACCTTCTATTTTTTCATTTCTCATTAGCTTTGCTAAAGCCATTTGCTTGGGTAGCGCCTTTAATGACGATATAATTATTTCATTACTACCCTCATTATTTTCATTTTCTTCAACGATTTGCATCGTATTCATATTTTTTGTATCCAAAGAATCACTTCTAACAAGTCTTTTTGGCCTTCTCCTGGTCACTGTAATAAATCCCTCCTCACTACTATCTTCACTCTTATCCCTTGTCCTTTTCTCAGCATTATTTCCTCTGTTTATTTGTAAATAATTATTATTCTGATTTGCCATACTTTGAAAATCAGATTCACTTTTATCAATAACTTTTTGATCACTTTTATCGACACATTCACCTGAACTATCGTCTTCCATAGTAATTAATTACTAGTGGGTACGTTAAAAAATATTGTTTAAACGTCGGACGGGTTAGCACAGTAAACACATGCACTCGACATGCAGTCTCACGCGCAACTGATGGTAAGTATTACTTTACACCTATCTACGTAACTTACCTATCTAGATATAAATTGAAATACGACAAGGTTGGCGCTTAGCTGCTTAATTTAATCAGCTGATACGAGATACGAACGTAGAACCTACATTCCAATTAAATAAAAGGGATTAAAAATTAAGTAGGTACCTAGGTTAAGTAGGTACATAGCTTTAAAAAAACCTTTTTTTTTAAGAAAGAAAGAAAGAAAATTTATTCTGACAATCACAAAACAAGGCAAGACACAAACAATTAATTTTGGTACCTAGTTCTAAAAGTAACCAAGTGTGCGATGTCAGAAAAGGTCCCTATCTCAGCACTATGCTGCAGCAAGCAATTTAGCTGCAGCGCTGATATTCTGATAGGGCCCGCTGATGTAGTCTGGGACAGTCAGTATAGTAAAATAAAATAATATAAAACAAAATAAAGAACCATGCCATCGCGATACAAGTGCACTGGTGTAGAAAGTAACTGTAGAAAAAAAATGTATATTGTAATTACTTAGATATATAACAAATAAAATGAATTTAGAGTGCATAATCTGTGCCGCTTCCGCAACGACTCATCCGCGCCTCCACTACATTTGTCTATGACAAATAAAGAGAGACGTCAAACGAGAGACGCAGTCTTTTAAAACTTATTATTATTACAATATATGGCATCCAAACAAACAAATATTTCATAAATAAATATAAAAATTGTGTATGGAAAAATATATAGAAATTATTATATTAGTCTGGCGTAAATTGTTTATAAGTCCCCATGCCTTGATCCCTAGCTTCAAGTATGTTATCAACAACGTCCAGACTGCTTAGACGGTAAAATTTCAAAATCCTCCAAGTACTTACGGAGCTGATTGCATACCACTTTTTCCAGAATTTTGGAAAGACAAGGGAGTAGACTAATCGGCCGGAGTTCTTTTGCGGTAGTTGGATTAGGTGTTTTTGGGATTGGTCTAACCATTGCAGTCTTCCACAAGTCCGGAAAAGTGGATGTGGCAATGGATGCATTTATGATGCAAGTAATGGCTGGAAGTGATTGTGGAAGCGTCATTGTCAACATCTCCAATGTTATGCCATCCACGCCTGAAGCATTTGATTTAAGACTATGTATTGTCTTTAAAATATAGTCCTCGCTTACTGGGTTAATATAAAAGGTGCCCATACCGAATCTGTGATATTCATAATAAGTTAGATGGGATATTGTGACATTATTACTGCCAGGAACATTCAAAAAGTGTTCATTCAATTGGTCTGGGTTTCCACAGCAACTAGGTATCACCTGCTCCTTATTTTGGTGTATTGATAAGGTAGACTTTAGATTACTCCATAGCTGCTTAGGTTTTTTAATATTTTTATTAATATATGATGTAAAATAGGCACGCTTCTCATTTTCTATCGCAGCCCTAACCAAATACTTCAGTTCTTTGTAAGCTCTAAGGTGTGTGTCAGATTTGGAGGATTTTGATTTGCTATGCATATTATTCCGCATGCGCATCATCTCCTTGACAGTGTCCGTAATCCATGGGTAGAATTTTTCTTTAATTAATACCCTCTTGTAAGGAGCATGTAAGTCAAACAGTGCTGTTATATTTGTCGTGAGGTTTTTGATAAATAAAAGACGTGTATTACTCTCAAGCTTATAATAGACTGAAGTCCACAAGTTATCCAGCGCGGCACGCGCACTAATTAAATCTACCCACATATATTATTAATAAAATACACAACACCTTCACCCTTAAATTACTATACATAATATATTATCAGATGCTAACTTAATCACAAGGTATCTTTGGATATTGCTGAATACATACAGAAAATAATACTTAACTAAAGTAGGTGCACTTAATTTAACAATATTAAATCTAACAATCATCGATACCGTATCTTTTTACCGGCTTGCGTGTACGCCTTGCCATACCTGTAGATATGTTAATATTAGGAACGTTATATGCCTGACTACCTATCTCCTGCACATTGGGCACATCACCTGTGATAACGGGGGCTGTTGATACTATTTGAGTGACTTCTGTATGCGTGCTGGATGTATCTAATATCTTCGGACTAGATGCGCTCACGTCAGCCGACCTCGGACTGTCTTCCCGTTCGTCTGACGGGTGATTAAGACTGGCTGGGAACACTAACGAAGGGCGAGACCGCTTAACAGACTGAACTGGTTGACGGCTACCGAATTCCATTATATTCCGTGTACTGTTGACATTCTTAGTTACATCGGAACATATTCTTAACTTTAATTGGTCAATGTGCCTATGTACCACAGTTCCATCGGTCGATTTAACATTATAATTTGTACTACCCCTTCTGTCAATAATAGTTCCTGCCGTCCACTTATCTGAGCTACGATAATCTCTAAACCATACCGTGTCCCCTGAATTGAAATGCCTAACCGCGCCCCCAGCTATCGCTTCTAACTGCTTCTGTCGAGCTGTAATTAGTTCCTTCGGGTCTGGTTTTAAGCAATCCAAACGCATGCGCAGATTGCGGCCTAACAACATCTTAGCTGGGCTTTCCCCAGTTGCGTAGTGTTGTGTGTTTCTATACGCTAATAGAAATCGGCACATCGAGGAATGAATGTCAGTTTTAGATTTTAATGCTTTTTTAATATTCCGTTTGCATAATTTGACGGCATTTTCTGCTGCACCATTTGAAGCTGGGTGATATGGGGCCGAAAAAATATGTTCAATACCGTTGTTACTTAAAAATTGTTTGAAATCAGCGCTAAAAAATGGGGGACCGTTGTCACTAACTACTTGTTTCGGTAAGCCAAATCTCGCCCACATGTCACGTAATTCTTTTATTACTGCCTGCGCTGTGGTGCTATTCATTTTAATCGCCTCTATCCACTTTGAATGTGCGTCCACCACTATAAGGTAAGTGTTGCCCGCTATAGGCCCTAAAAAATCTAAGTGAATCCTGGCCCACGGGCGGTCGGGCCACGGCCAGGCGCGGGGCGCATGTGCGGGCGGCGCGTCCGCCACCGCGGCGCACACGGCGCAAGCGCGGCATGCTGCCTCCACCGCCTCATCCACCCCGGGCCACCACACATAGCTACGCGCCAGCGACTTCGTCTTCACTATACCCATGTGACTTTCGTGGAGTTCGGCTATTACTTTACTTCTACACGATTTAGGAATAACTACTCTATGTCCCCACATTATACATTCTAATTCAATATAAAGTTCATTTTTTCTATTAAAGTACGGCTTTAATTCTTTTATGTCCACATCGACCGGCCAGCCGTCTTTGATGTATCTAGCTACTCTGCTTAGTATGTTATCAGCTGCTGTTTCTTTTTTTATGATGTGATAATCTAGCAACAACGCTTCCGCGGCAAAATGTAAGTACGTTTGTTCCGGTATGCTTAATTCTTCGTTTATCGTCTCTTCCTTGTGTTCACTAATTAACCTCGACAAAACGTCTGCCGTATTTTTATCCGTACGAATATACTCTATATTAAAATCGTAGGCTGATAACTTGATAGCCCACCGCTGTAAACGACTAGCCGCTGTGTTAGGAATACCTGCATGGGGCCCAAAAATTGTGACCAGTGGCTTGTGATCAGTCCGTAGAGTAAACTTCCTACCATATACATATTGATGGAACTTGTCTACTGCAAAAATTATAGCGAGGGCTTCTTTATGAATTTGACTATAGTGTAACTCCGCAGAAGTTAGCGCTCGAGACGCGTACGCCACTACGCGCTCGCTGCCATCGCGCGCGCGCTGAGCCAGCACCGCGCCGAGCCCGCGTGAGCTGGCGTCGCACGTCACTATGCTCTCCAGAGACATGTCAAAGTGTGTCAGAACTTCAGCACTACATAAAAGATTTTTAATTTTATTAAAAACGAATATATGTGTCTTAGTCCATATCCAATGTTTACCTTTTTTGAGCAATCCATAAAGCGGCACGATATGTGTACTTAGGTTTTTAATAAATTTCCCATAAAAATTAACCATGCCTAGGAACGATTTTAGCTCAGAGACGTTGGTTGGATGAGGCATAGATAATATTGGTTTTATTTTGTCCGGGTTAACACGTACACCATCTTTATCAATTATGAACCCTAAATATTTTACTTGCTCTGTCATAAATTCACACTTTTCTTTTCTAATTTTTAACCCGGTTTGCTCTAAAATGTTAAAAACTTTTTCTACACTTTTTAAATGTGTTTCTACTGACTTGCTTTTTATTAAAATATCATCATAGAAAATGACTACGTCCGAGACATTTTTAAAGAGATTCATCATAAACTTCTGAAAAATTCCCGGGCTGGAAGAAAGACCGTAGACGAGACGGTTATATTTAAATAGCCCCCTATGTGTATTTATTACTGTGTAATTCCTAGAACCTTCATTTAAAACTAATTTATTATAAGCCTGTGATAAATCTAACTTTGTAAAATAATGGTTACCGCATAAGTTACTAAATAAATCTTCAACTTTTGGAACTGGGTACCTATCAACCAATAAAGACTTGTTAAGGGTCACCTTATAATCCGCGCATAGACGTATCCCACCGTCCGCTTTCCTCGCTATGACTAGCGGTGTGGCCCAGTCGGCCCGGTCAACGGGCTCGATGACGCCGGCGCGCAGCATGGCGTCCAGCTCGGCGTCCACTCGCGCGAGCAGCGCATACGGTACCGGGCGCGCGCGACAGTAGATTGGCTCCGCTCCCTGCCGCACGTACAGCTTGACTTCGTCACCGGTGTATTTGCCCAATGTGCCGTCGAAAAGGCATTTATGTCTGGATATAATATTATTAAGCAATTTAATTTTGCAAACTACCATGTTTTTAATATTATTACACTTTGTAAATTTAGGTATTTCGATATTTAATTCCGATAGCCACTGTCTACCTAATAAACTAGTGGTACCTTTATTTATAACATATAAATCTAACTTCTTTTCATTGTTTTGATATTTGACAAGGGTTTCTACGAACCCCATTGGTTGGATGGTTGAGCCATCATAAAATTTTAATTTTAATGTGCATGGTTTCAACTTGAATTCTTTAAACTGATTTATATACATCGATTTGCTTATGCAGGATAACGCAGATCCTGTGTCCACTTCCATATTTAACGGTTTATTATTTACAAAAAGTGTCATACACACCGGTTTATATTTCGTTAATGACATTTGGTACATAGGTTGGTCGTCGTCTTCATACACGTCTCCCGTCGTCGTCGTCGTCGTCGCCGCGTCGTCACCGGAGTCTCCCGCGTGCGCCCGCGCTGTGGGCTCGCACAGCCAGTGCGCCGCACCGGCAGCGTTGCGCTCGGAGGCGGCGCGGCTGCCCCCGCGCGCACCCCGCACTGCACCTCCGTCCCGCCTCGCGCCTATGCCGCGGCTCGGACCGACCGCTCGACCTCTAACTGTCCTTCCCCGCGGACCATTGAAATTTGAATTTGAAAACCGTTGATCGTATTCTTTTTTTAGGCATGCCCTTCGCAAATGGCCCACTTTTCGACAGTAACTGCACTCGAAATCTCTATACCTGCAGTTATATTTCTGATGCCCCTCATCGCCGCACACTGAGCATTTTCTCATTCCCAGTTTATGTATGTTCTCGCTAAGTTCTCGTTCCGAAACTTGTTCCCGCGATCCCTCTACTGCCCCGGCATCCCGCTCGGCTGCTTCCAGAGTATTGGCTAAAGTCAGTGCCTTCCCGTAGTCCAGACTGTCTTCCGCGAATAACCTTTGACGAATGAACTCGCTTCGCAATCCACATACAAACTGATCCCTTAGGTTCTCTTCAAGGGTGTTCTTGAATTCACAATAGCGAGACATTTTTTTTAATTCCGCCATATATTCTGCTATTGTTTCTCCCGGCAATTGGCGTCTTTGACGAAATCTGTACCTCTCAGCTAGAATAGACGGTTTCGGCTGCAAATGTGCTTGTAGTAGACCCACTGTATCCTTGTACGAGAGGCTTGATGGTTTTTTTGGACTAGCTAAAGTTGCCAATAACTCATAAGCTTGTTCCCCGATCAACGCTATGAGTGTTGGCAACTTCAAATCTTCAGTTATTTTGTTCGCAACGAAATACATTTCAATTCGGTCGACATACACTGACCAATTGCCGTTTTTAATGTCGAATTCACGCACTTTGCCCACTGACATTTTTTTTTTTTTTTTCTTTTTATCACTACACCACTAGACAGTTCAATACTATATATATTTTATTTTTTTGGTGCTACGGAATGTATGTTCCATAATCCTCGTCGCCACTGATAAATAAAAGACGTGTATTACTCTCAAGCTTATAATAGACTGAAGTCCACAAGTTATCCAGCGCGGCACGCGCACTAATTAAATCTACCCACATATATTATTAATAAAATACACAACAGTTTTCTACCATGCAATTAACATCAGCCAATTTGTTTGCGAAGTTCCAATCCATTCTGTCCAAGTCTCTGTAAAATACGTCAACAAGTATGTCTTTTAGCGGCCTATAGACGATCCAATATGGGGCAGGTTTAACAGTTGTTAAATTCAACTCTACCGAAATCATAGAATGTTGACCTAGCTCAGGTATATGAGAAACAACCACATTTCTCACTTGAGCATCTGTACAAATTATATCAATAAGTGTTTCACTGTGCTCAGTATAGTGAGTAGGCTCATTAACCACATTGTTAATACTGAAACACTCAAAGAAGGAGTTAAGAAGCTTGGTTTTGTTGTCAGCTGTGTCCAGTATGTTGATGTTGAAGTCACCAAGCAATATGACCTTGTCTATGCAAGAAAAGGATGATAATGTTTCCGTAAGAGCATCAAGAAATGTATTCACATCCAACCACGGTGGTCTGTAAGCTGTTCCAACAATAACTGAGAGCGAGTTTAAATTAAGCCTTAGCCACATCTGTTCCACGGTTGGTGCAGCAGGGTACGGCATCGTGCGAACGCGGACGCCCCGACGCACGTAAAACCCGACCCCCCCACCACGACCGTCGCAGATACTGGTTGGACGCGGCATGTGAAGTAGCCTGTAGTTGGGGACCTTAGGGGCGCGGCCCTCCTCACCCGATCTCAGCCAGGTCTCGTTTATAGCCATTATGTCCACTGAGTGATCAGCCATGGCCACTAGAAACTCCTCATGTCGTGAGCCAAGTGATCCCGCATTGAATAGTCCTAACTTTAGTTTTTTAGTTTTATTGTTCATTTTTGCTGGTAGGCTTAGTGTAAATATTAAATAGATAATAATATGTAAATAATTTAATGTGTATAGTGTAAGCTAGATTAGTAAATAAAATGTAAGATTTATATTTTTGTATTCTATAAGGTGTATATAAATATAGTTTAGGGTATAGTATATAAACAAATATATGGTTATGTAAATATATAAATAATATTATCAGTTGTATACTTGTACAAACTGAAAAGACAATAGTAGATATCTTTGCATCAAATTCAAATAGGAGACCCACTGACTTCGCACAAATTAACATATAAAATTGGTAAAGATAAAAAATATTACATTTGACAACAGGGAACAACACACAAAACAAATAACAGTATCGATAGGAAAAACACATATTATGATGAGTTATAGATTGATGAACTAAAATAAAAGTACTAACTATTAATATTAATTTCAGAAGCACTGCCAAAAACACGCCGAATGTCAGTTTCAGAGCGTATGCCATACGTGCGTTTGCCATCGCTCTGCTTAACAAGGATTCTACCGTGCTTCGTCCACGTGTATTTCCACTCACGCAGTGTAGCGGCTTGACGAATACGGTAGAACAACTGCTTATTAGCCTTGGTGAGCCTTTCGTTCAGGTAGAAGCGTCGCGGTGGAGCAGCAAACCCGAGGTCAGCTGAGGTGATGCCGCGCCTCACGCGCGCGCTCCGCAGCATGTCATCGCGCAGCTGCCGGCGCGCCAGCCGCACCACTATGCGCCGCTCACGCTCCGCCTCTCCCGTCGGGGTCGCTCCTATAGCCCGAGCCGTGCTCTCCGCGCGCCCCAACCTGGGACCCACTTGTTCAGCAAAGACTATATCGCTGGCCTGAAGAGTTACGCCCAGCTTCTTTGCTACCAGCTCAATGGTATGCAAGAGGTTTTCTCCTTTTTCTTCGGGGAGATTACCTATCTCTAGGTCGGATGATAGCAGCTCTTGCTCGCGATCATTGAGTTCAAGCCTGAGCTGCGACACTGTGCTCTCCAGCTGTTCAGCCAACCCTTCAGAGGAGGGTGCCGCATTTCTGTTTTCTAGAGCTGCAAGCCTAAGCTCCACACTATCGGCGCGCTTGTTGCAGGCGACCACAGTTTTTCGCTGCTCACCCATCTCGCAACGATACTCCTCCAACTCACCCTTCAGCTCATCCATCTTTGCAGTGATTTCGAGCCTGAGTAATCTTAATTCCTGCACAATCTCTGTTTCGCTCATGATGGGCTTACACTGAACATCCCGCTCATTATTGACCCCCCGTAAAGTGGCTTCCATAATACCAGACGGGCTTGTATGGAGATCACCAGAGACTACAGCGTTCACGACAGGGCTAACTGTATTTTTCCCTGTCTTGCAAGTCGTGCATCGCCAATTAGGGCTCACCTTGGCAGTTTCAGCTAACTGAACACAGGCCAGGTGATATTTATTTGTGCACTTACAACAAGTAGCGCCACCTCTTGCCGCAATATATCTACCACAGGCCGTGCACTTGACCATCTCAGTGTATAGTTACCAGTACCTGTAGTAACCGATAGGTGGCAGTGCAAAGATCAATAACTGCACTGTAAGATGGCGTTACTGCGCTATGCTTATGTGAGTTATATTTTAGCTTTAAGTTGATCCGAAGGATAGCAACACAGCAGTATATTATAAAACGCCAAAGGAGGTACACGCAAACACCACACACGTAAATATGTTTATTCACTGACCGTGTAAATAAATGTTAGTGATAATTGGAAATTCACAATATTACACTGTTTTTTGCGTTCTGTAAGTGTTTAATATGAATGTCACTTCTAAATTGTACTTTGATCCACACGAGTAAATAACTTGTATCCCGAAATAATGCGTTTTACTATTTTATTTACAGGTTTTGAATATCAGCTGATCTGTACTGTTTGACACACACACATACCCAGACACCTGCAGATCATACATTTTTTTTTTAACTTTAACTTTTTAACTTTAACTTTTTTAACTTCTTTTTAACTTTGCACCAAGCAAAGATTTAACACACACACAGACCTAGAACAATTACCTGCAGATCATACATTTTTTTTCCGAGCAAGGATCGAACTCGCGACGCCTTGCGCAGCAGTCGCTCGTACAGCCGCTGCGCCAATCATTGCGGCAACATTTTCACGGAATGAATTGTACTCCAATTTCTCCTTCATACATTCCACGAGCTTAGGACCGCCAGAAATACTTTACGTGAACATAGTTTTAGGTATTTACTGTATCAATATTAAAAACAGATAGCTGAAACAGTCAAGAGACTGGGTAGGTATTTCAGGCGTATTTAAAAAATTGGAGCTTTTTACAAAATAATCTTTTTCCTCTCCCCTCCGGATACCGTGGAGTACGGTCGTGTGCACAAGAATCCGCGCTATTATTTTATTTTATTACATTTAAATAATTAGTAAATACTAACACCGAAAAACTACCAGTTAAAGTACCAGGCGCGCAGACGCACCAAGGAGGTCAGAGTTAAGCTACGCTACTCATCAAATTCAGTGCAGAACGGAGCGAGACATCTACACGTCGTCGGTCATCCCATCTACTGAGACCGCATATAGTCCCCGCCCACCGACCAACTGCATCCGACAACAGAACGAGATAGCCTACTTCTCAGTGTTAATACCATCTCCGCCCACTAGATCAACGCATCTAACCCCGCCCTGTCCCCAATCAGTGCGGCGCGTACGCAAGTATTTGGAATAGTGACACAGTTGCTGGGGCGTCAACATAACAGGTATTTAACAGTATTAGTTTGTTCATACAATGTCTGCTCAACGTACTCCTACGAAGTCAGCAAACACCTCTGCTTTGGCAAACACGCCTATAGTGACTTATGGATCTGATTCTCAACTATATGTGTCACCTACTAGCCAAAGCGACAACATAACTCGCAGACTAAAGCGTAAACATTTCGAACATGGTTCATCGGCAGATACCGTAACCACAGACGAAATAAGGGATTTATTCACTTCTTTTGAAACCCAACAAAACTCTAAACTCGAGAAACTCATGGAATCTGTATTAATAATCAAGAATCAGAACAATGAGATACAGAAAAGTATGGCCTTTCTGTCATCCAAGTATGATGAAGCATTAGAAAAAATGGTCAAACTTGAACAAAAAAACAAAAGTTATGAACTTAAAATTGAGTCGCTACAGAGTAAGATCGAACAACTTGAGCGTAACTCGCGTGCATCTACTATAGAAATTAGGAACATTCCTAAACAGGAATCGGAAAACAAGACTATTCTACGTTCTTTAGTCCAGAAAGTGAGTGAGGTCATAGAACAACCATTATCCGACTCTGATGTTCGTGATGTCTATCGTCTAAAAACTAAAAAAGAATCGAATAATCATATTGTGGTCAACTTCACAACTACTTCGTGTAAAGATGGCTTTATAAAACAATGCAGGAACTACAACAAAATGCACAAGGACAACAAGCTCAATTCCTCTCAACTTCTGCTGCCAGGCCCTACTAAACCGGTCTATGTTGATGAGTCGCTCACTAGCTTAGCGCGAAGACTAGCATACTTGGCTAGGCAGTTTGTCATGGAGCACAAGTACCATAGTACTTGGACCTCATACGGGAAAATATTTATAAAAAAAACCCAAGATTCACCGGCGCTTCGAATGGACTGTGAACTAGACATGAAAAAACTCCTAACTAAGTGACTATCCTACACCATATTACCAAGTTTGTTACTTATATTTTATCCTATATTTTTCTATCCTTATAAATCTAATATCGCAATTTTTAACACAACACTTCACATCAAAACATACATTACATTCCAAATACAGCTACCATCTACTATACGTACTCACTCTACACCACGTACCCACACATCACACTTTATCTCCACTACGCAACAACATACCTATGAGAAACTAACCACTATATTCTCTAGCAATTCTATGCTGACTACTTATTACGTACCTATCCATTACCTATCTCCTGCATACAACTACCATACACTTTTCACACAATCAGCATATTATCGTTATCAGTCAAAACTACAAGCTACTCACGCAATACCAATCAGTACTTTCTCATACAACCCTGTACCAACAAACCACACCTACTACCCTCTCAAACGAAGATTACTGACGTGCCCGAATTCACCTACTTACCTATCTCATACTTCAGTTCGATACTAACTTAATTAACAGCGATCTTGATAATTTTGTAATAGCGCAATCATCCACTTGCGAAATAGATGAGTGCCCTAAGTTAATCACAAAGCCACAGTCGAGCCTAAAAATAATCCATCAAAATATACGTAGCGTAAACTGCAACTTCTCGGGCTTATTAACCCTCATTAAACGATCAAATACAGAATGGGATCTTATTATAATTACAGAATGTTGGCTACGCCACACCCAATATATCCCAACTTTAGACGGCTACGAATGTGCTAAGACTGAAAATAACTTCACACAAAATGAAGGGATAATTGTATATTTTAAAGATAACTTAAGACCATTGATAACAGAACCAAACTTTCAGGATGCCAACTGTCTAACAATAAAGCTAGATAGTAACACCGTTATAGTTGCAATATATAGACCCCCCGGCAACAAAAACATTTATCTGTTCCTTGAATCTCTGAATCACCTTTTATGCAGCTTGAACTACCCTAATGTTATACTCATAGGAGATATTAACATTGATATAATGACAAACAGTAAGGATGCCAACTCTTTCGTCTACCAAAACCTCCTAGCTTCGCATAGCATCCTACCGGCTCATCAGTTGCCAACACATGGCAAAACTTGTTTAGATCATGTTATGCTAAAAAGTAATCTACCTGCAATTTGCTATGATGCGGAAACGTCAATTACTGATCATGACAGCGTGATATTTGTGATAGAATACCATAACCAATACAATAAATCATTTATTACTAAGAAAATTGATTATATAGGCCTCGACAATGACATGCAAAAAATATGTTTCAATTCCATCTACGAAACATCAGATGCAAATTTGGCTACAACTATGCTAGTTAACGACTTAAAATCTAAAATAAAATCTAACACTCAAACCACTATCGTTTCCAATCGCAAGAGGATTAGAAAGCCTTGGATAACAATTGGATTATTAAGATGTATGAAAAACCGTGATAAACTCCATATAAAAACAAAAAAAAATCCAAATAACGAAATTATCAATATCACCTACAAAAGGTACAGAAATTTTTGCAACTGGTTATTAAAAAAACTAAAAAGGGAATATGAAAAAAGACAAATTGATGTAGCAGCCAAAACTAACAACAAAAAACTTTGGGACACTATAAAACAAATAACTCACTCCAACAAAAAAACAAACCCAGCTATAGATCTTATATCTACGTCTAACCCTACTACCTCAGCCAATAACATAAACAATTTTTTTGTGTCTATTGGGAAAAACCTTGCAGAAAACATCCAACATGGCAGTCCACCTATCAGTTCACCTTATGTCAACTCCTATCCTTTCTCTTTCGCCTTGTACCCTACCGATGAAACTGAGGTCCGTCAGTGCATTTTGAACTTAAAGAAGGTCAATTCTGTTGGACGTGACTATATCTCAGGAGCTCTTCTAAAAAGATACCACAGCATTCTAGCACCTCCCCTAACGTATATTTTCAACCTAATGTTCCACACAGGTGTTTTTCCTAAGGAATTTAAACTTGCGGAAGTAATCCCAATACATAAGAGTGGTGACAGAGGCTGTGTCAATAACTATCGACCCATTTCTATACTTCCTATGCTATCAAAACTAGTCGAAAAACTTATTAATAAACGTTTAATAAAATTTCTCGAGACCAAAAGCCTACTGTCGAGATCTCAATTTGGATTTAGGGCTGGTAGATCAACAAACGATGCAGTACATGAACTAACTGATTATATAATAATAATAATAATAATAATAATTTGTTTATTAAATAAAAGTGCTGTACATTTTAACAATAGATATCTTACAATTAAATATAAAAGATTACTTATGATATGCCTGAACTAGGTTAAACCTGTGTTTCAGGCTAAGAATAATACAAATATTTTAATTAAATTTAAATTAACAAATTTATAAGCTTATATTGTTTAATTCAGAGTAAAGTACTACATAATAATGAAACTTAGATTTAATGTCAAGGCATTTATTTACATACTACGAGTAGGTTTTCTGTTTGCTCGTATGTAATGTTTTTTAAATGTTGACTTAATAAGTTCTTACATCTAGAATAATTTAATTTATAAATACTAAGTTCTCTATTTAATCTATTGTACATGAATGGGCCTAGAAACGTAAAGAATCGATTTACAAATACATATTTTGAGGTTGTTTTTGTGGTACAGACTATATCGAACCGTCTCTTGTTAGTAATGTCAGCATTGTAGGTAAGCATGGAGTGTTGTTTTAGTATTATGTGCAAAATAAAAAGTTTACGAACAGTCAGCACGTTGCAGGATTTATATAAGAGTTCCGTGGGAAAGAAAAATGGATGGAAATTGGCTACTTTCAAAATTGCTCTCTGAGCTCTTTCAAGTGGAAGAATGTTTGTTTTTGGCGCTCCGCCCCACGAAGTGATGCAGTAACTAATTATTGATTGCCCTAAAGCCAAGTAAACTTGTGTAATCAATTTCGAATCCGCGATAGTTCGTAGTTTTTTGAATACATAAATTAATTTCCGCATTCTTTTAATCATGTAATCAATGTGTTGTTTGAAGGAAAGAGTGTCATCAATAATAACCCCTAGGTATTTAATGTTACATGTTTTAAATATATTAGGGCAATTACACATGCCGACTGAACGGTTTTCGCAATGATGTGCGTAGAGGTGAGGGTTAGTTATATTAAATTGAGGCTTACGCATAGAAAAGTGAATATATTTTGTCTTGTCAGCATTTAAAGTTAGTAAATTATGTTTAAGCCAGTTATTTACATCATTAAAACCTAGTTGAGCGTTCTCATAAAGTTCGCTGCTGGTTTTAGCAGTAAAAATTATCGCCGTATCATCAGCGTACGAAACAATCTTGCCATGTTCAATATTTAGATTACATAGGTCGTTAATGTAAATCAGGAATAGGGTAGGGCCCAGAATACTGCCCTGTGGGACTCCAAAACCAGTAGTTTTTTGATCATCGCTAGTAATGTTATCTATTTTAACACACTGGAATCGATCGTTTAAGTAGTCAGAAAGGAGTTTTAGCGGTGTACCTCTGATACCCATATTCTCTAATTTGTCAACGAGCCTAGGAATTGACACTGTGTCAAAAGCCTTTGCGAAGTCAAGAAAAATGCCCAAGGACTGGTTTCCTTTGCCAAGTTCTTGCGTTATATAATCTGTCAGACTATGTACTGCATCGGCGGTGGATAACTTGGCTCTGAAACCAAATTGTGCAGGAGAGAGGAGATGGTATTTTTCTAAGTATTTAATCAATCTATTGTTTATGATTTTTTCTAGTATTTTTGATAAAGACGTGAGTATTGATATAGGTCTATAATTTGTAACTAGACCTTTGTCTCCAGATTTAAAGATAGGAATCACTACTGCTTTTTTTAGGCATTTAGGAAAAACCCCTGTAGAAAGACAAAGTTGAAAAATATGCCTTAAGTGGGGTACTAAAATATATTTAAATAGTTTAAGAGTCTTATTACTAATACCATCCCATCCAACCGCACAATTGTCCTTTAATCCTGAAATGATACGGGAAATTTCGTCTTCATCTGTATCTAACATAGCAAAAGATTTCAGACTACAGGTTGTAGCCGGTTGGGTACAATATTGTTTCGCAATCTGTTGAGCTAAGTTTTTCCCTACGTTTACAAAATAGTTATTTACGTTATTAACCGATAAAACTGGTGAGGTATTAGTGTAAAGTAAGCTCGAATTCGATTCATGCTGTTTAGTAATATATGTGACATTTTTTATATGTTTCCAGAGAAGCTTGCTATTGTTACCTGCTTTGTTCAACTCACTTTTGTCGTAATCAGTCTTCAATTTTTTTAGAAGATTATTACAAAAATTGCGGTATCTTTTATAGGTCTTTTCAAGTATTGGGTTATTCGGGAATCTTCTAGAACTTAGATGAAGCTTATCTCTATGTCTAATACATCGAACGAGGCCAGGTGTAATCCATGGTTTAATATTATCCAGTTTTTTATTTACTGTGCAAACAATTGTGTTATGTAATACTGCTTGTTGCACCTGTTGTATGAAATACGATAATGATATATTAGCGTCAGCAGTTTCATAAACTGGGCTAAAGTCAATATTGCATAAATCATGTTCGAGTTTATTTATGTTTAATTTGGACTTTGTATGGAAACGATTATGCTTAGGCAGCGTTAAATTTATGGTTAGTAGGACAGCGTGATGGTCAGTGATTGTTGAGTTAGTAACAAGAGTAATATTAGATAAATTCGATTTAATCATCATATGATCAAGACAGGAACCACTCTGGTGTGTAGGCAAAGTATGTGCAGGGAGGAGCCCATGATATGAACACAAGTTTAGGTAATCTTGGGTCCCTGCGTCGCAGGTGTCAGCATTGATGTTTATATTTATGTCACCTGTTAATATTATATTTTTAAATGAGCTTAGTGCGCTCAATGTCTGGTTCAGGGAATTGTGAAATGACTCTAAGTTTCTTACGGAAGGGGATCTATATATAGCAATTATCACTGTGGTTGTGCCTAATTTAATAACTAAGCAATTACTTGCGCAGTCTACTAACGATGGTTCCTCAATTGTGACCTTTAATGACTCCTTAGCATAGACTACCACACCGTCATTTTGATTGTGGTTTATTGTGCTATAGTATAAATTGTACCCCGGTAATACCGGGAGGTTATTGTGTCGGTTTGTTAGCCAGCACTCGGTTAGTACTATTATATCACAATCCAGGTTTAGTCTATGTCGAAAAATGTTAAAGCTATCTATATTCTTATATATGCTACGAATATTTTGATTAATAATGGTTAATGAATTTTGATACTCGGATAAATATTGTCTGCAGTCCTCAACCTCACACGAATAAGACTTTGTTAAGAATACATCATCAATTTCGGTAATTAAATTTACATCCATAGTCGGTAAACAATAAAATTAAATTAAGTCTAATTATTAAAACAACTATGTGGCGCTCTTAGGCGCCCTCATAGTCTATGGAGTTAATATACCTGTATTCGGCAGCTTTTTTAGCCGGACACTCGGAGTCTCCCGTCTTGTGGTCAGCTGGTTTTTTAAAACGCAAGCATGTTGCGCATTTTGGAGCAATTGTTTTTTTCGGGCATTCTTGGATTGAGTGCCCTACCTCACCACAATGTCCACATACAGGAGTCGTGGTTTTGCAAGTCTTGGCTGCATGACCGTACTGCTGGCACTTGTAACATCTAGTTACCTGGGTATAGTCTCGTACAGGGCAGGACGTCCAGTTTATAAATAATCTGTCCTGTGTAATGAGAGCCTTGCGATAGACGGCTGGTACTTCAAGAATATAATTGCAGTTCTCAGCATCTTTTTTGCCGGATTTATGGCTTAACTTTATTGAGGACAAAAATGTATCTCGGGACGTGGATGGTAACTTCTCGGCTAAATTTTGTTCATAAATACATTTATAAACCTCGTCCTCAGCCATTGATGCCGGAACTCCTATTATAATAATGCGGGGTTTGCGTTTCATGGGCTCATCGATAGTAAGACCTGCAGTGGCACGCTGGACTGTTTGCTTAACTTTTTCTAAGTCATCTTTAGTCTCAGTGCTGATTATTACTCCCCCTCTCCTAATTTTGCGAACTCCTCTGACCTTAAGCTTCATTTCCTCAGGGCAAATAATTTTTTGGACGATGTTCTTAGTTTCGTCACTTGTCTTTGTGCTATCACTGGGGTAAATTACGACAGAGCTTATTGGGGAAGGAAGAACAAAGTTGTTGGATGTTTTCTTTACCATATCCGCAAAAGATGAAGGACTTGGTGGTGCTTGCTTTTTAAAAGACTCCTGAATAGTCTGCTTGATCTCGTTCAAGCCAATAGCCAGGTCTCGTTCTTCGGACAGTGTTTTCAGGGCAGCGTGGGTTTGTACGGCTTTCTGCTTCAATGACTGGTATTGAACAGCCATTTGTGCAACTCCATGTCCAACTTTACGGCACAGGTTGTTTATTTTTAACTTCTGGTCGGAATTGAGTTTACCGTCAGAAGCAATAGAACAGACCTCGTTCAAACACTGCTCTATAGACCCCATCCAATTTTGTATCTCTGGTGTTGAGATAACTTCGAGTTTCTAATATTGTTAATAAATTGGATAACAAAAAGAAAGTTATAACAATTTTTCTGGACTTAGCAAAGGCCTTTGACACAGTCTCTGTCCCACTCCTACTAACCAAACTACAAAATTTGGGGATTCGCGATGCACAACTCGATTTGTTTAGGGATTACCTTACTGATAGACAACAGAGAGTAAGGGTTGGGGAAATCACTAGTAACGACCTACCTATATCCTACGGTGTCCCTCAGGGCAGTGTATTGGGCCCCACACTTTTCCTTACCTTTATTAATGATCTGTGCAATCTTCTACTACAAAATGGCAAAATCGTAACATTTGCGGATGACACAGCACTGATCTTCCATGGTGACACTTGGCATGATGTTTACAGCTTTGCTCAAACGGGATTCAATACGGTAATACAGTGGCTCAATGTCAACGGCCTTACACTTAACGTTGAGAAAACAAAATTTATGCCGTTTTCTATCAAAAAGACTGCAACTACAATTCACGACAATTACTCAATAAAAGCTCATTACTGCTCATCCGACCCTTTCTGTTCCTGCAGACATTTAGATATTGCCCATAGTATAAAGTACCTTGGAGTCATGATAGATAGTGCACTAAGCTTCAAACACCACCTGGACTTATTATCCTCCAGAACTAGAAAACTGATCTACATCTTTAAAAAACTGAGCCACATAGCAGACAAAAATGTCATTAAAATGGTATATATGGCCCTATGTCAATCCATTCTAAGCTATTGTATTACCGTATGGGGTGGCTCTTGTAGGACTAGCATATTAAAACTAGAAAGAGCCCAAAGGGCGGTCCTAAAGACAAGCCTTTCGTTACCATTCTTCTTTCCCACTAAAGACCTCTACCTGATTTCTGATGTGTTGACAATACGCCAACTGTATATAATGTGTACAGCTTTAAAACAACATTCCCAAATAGGGTATGATCCCTCACTTTACAATAACAAGCGTGTCAAACACAGGGTTTGCCAAACGCTCACCAAGCGAAACACTGGTTTCGCATCCAAATTCTTTGAATTTCTAGGCGGATACCTATATAATAAAATAAATAAAAAGCTTGCAATTTACCCACTTACAAGTACTAAATGTAAAAAGGTTTTAACTACTTGGTTAAAGTCCCTATCATATGACGAGACTGAAAATTTACTTAAAGTCCCATCATAAACTACCTCGTATGACCTGACAACACCAACATACTCAACTGCAACCACGCACACAAACACACACACGCACGCACACACACTCACACCAGATACCCACATCCCTCAGATATTCCTCACAACACCCACACTACACCTAGTTAAACTTACTTAAATATTAATCTACGTAAATGGAATGTTGTACTTACCTGTCATCCACTTCCGGAGTCTGGAGAGGCTGGTAATCTGTCATACAGGTCTCCTAGTACAGAAACCAGTCTCTCACATGGATTATAATCCCCTAATGTACACATTGTATTATGTATACTTATTACTATATGCCTTGTAAAATTCTATGTGAGAGAAAACAATAAACTATTTTGTATTTTTTTTGTAATCAACTTTACATACAAGTTACCTGCTAAAAGTTTATTTACGACGACGAAGTGGAGTCCGCCGCGTTCAATACACAAACGTGCCCGTTTTATACTATTGTCTTTTAGCTTTCTTAACGTGTCTCTGTCACTTTTCATTTTATCAAAGGCGTCCACTATCGCACTGCGTAACTCGTCACGATTTTCATGTTCACGGGTATAAACAAGTCTTTTGATTTCCGACAACAAGAAAAAGTCCAAAGGCGTTCAGTCCGGGCTCCTAGGCGGCCAAGCCACGGGACCGCCGCCGTGGCCTATCCACCTATCACTGAACTGAGTGTTTTGGTAGGCACGCACTACACTTGAATAATGAGCGGGGCAGCCATCATGCTGATAGTAAATCCCTGTTAGTGCGCTACAGGGATATCATCTAACAGCCAGCTCCGATATTATCGTTTATAACATGTCTAAAAACGAGCTGTTAGATAGCGTTCAATGAAAATAGTCACTATTAATTGGCCGTTATAATAACTGCCTACACATTAGCACTAAACTGAACTTGGTGATGGTCTTCCCGTATTAACCCTTTTCTTGACGGAGTGCACTGCAAGATACAGTCAACTTTTAAAAATCATACCAAGAAAAATATTATTGCTAGAAACGAAACGTTCTTGCTGTGTTGAAAGTAACTATTTCTGAACATGCGTTCAGAAATAGTTACTTTTACTTTTACGTCAAGTCATGACAGTTTGACATAACCGTTTTTCATTCACAATCAAAATGATGAATCGACTCAAAGTGATCCCGCCGAAAAAGGTAAGAGAATTGATATTTTTTATTGTTTTTACTCAATAATGATAAAATTGTGCATATCGCAATAAAGTACATTAGTCTATACCCGTCAATTGAGTGAATTTTGATGCAAAACTGTACATTTGGTTTAGTAAACTAGAACCAAACTGTTATGTATCTTGCAGTGCACACTGCCATGTTTGCTGTTTTTTTATGTTTTGGTGTAATGTATCCTGTAGTGCACATTGCCACGTTGAGTGATGGTGTTAAACTAAAGCATAAAAGGTTCTTGGTTCGATTTCCACCCGCGAAAAAAACGACTTTTATACATTTACGGGACTGTAATACTTTTAGTCATGGTACACCGCATACTCTCGCCTTGAAATCTGGTGGTTGGTTTCTGGTCTTTTTATGGAATGTGTGTTCGCTCTGATTTATGGCTTTGCATGGTGGGTTAATAAAGCTTGTTTATCTTAGGGTGGAGTACAACCATCCTTCACAAGAGGCAGAATGCTCTGTGCTCTTATACCAAAATCGGGCAGAAGATCATCGAATGACGATTCGTCGACGGAGTCTGAAAATGAAATCCGGCAATCCGCAATTCTACATAGGGCAGATGAAACATCATCACCAGTGCCTTCACTGCCATCGTCGATGGAAAATCTCAATCTGCTATCCGACGATGAAATAGTTGATGTCCAAGAAGCGGTCTGCGCAAAATTTGACACAATCTGTAGCGACTCCACAGCAGGCTTCGGCTCCGATAGCTCCACTGTCTCCAGCGACAACATCAAGACGCTCCAGAGCCATTAGATTAAGATTGGTTATAGCACGTCGTCCTCAGCTGGCGAGAGTGAAAGCGCAACCGCTCAATTTTCGATGGACTAGACAACGATTCCGTCATCGAGCAGAAATAGCCAATAATGATTTTCAAGAAGAGGCATGTCATCTGGATCCATTTCAATATTTTTCCAACTTTTTTACTGACCACATTTTAAACTACATACAGGAACAAACCAACTTATATTCTACTCAACAAACTAATAGATCGTTGAATTTTACTGTCGAAGACATAAAAGACTTTATTGCAATCAATCTGCTAATGGGAATAATTGATATGCCTTCCTATACAGACTATTGGTCCAGAGAATTTAGATACAATCAAATAGCCGATATCATGCCCCTCAAAAAATGTCAACAACTACGTCGTTACATTCATTTCAATAACAATTTGCTTGATGATGGAGATCGCTACTACAAGATCAGACCTTTGGCAGATATGCTACGTGCCAACTTTTTGAAAGTACCTCATGAAACAAAATTTAGTATAGATGAGATGATGGTGCCGTATAAAGGAAGAAAAGCTGGTAATCGAAAGCAGTATGTCAAAAATAAGCCTAAAAAGTGGGGTTATAAGATTTTTGTTAGAGCTGGTGTAAGTGGCTTTGTTTACGATCTTCTTATTTATGGTGGTGAAGATACTTTTCGATCAATAGATTTTTCACCAGTGGAGTCTTCTCTCGGAATGGGGGCTAAAGTTGTGATAGCATTATGTAAAACTATACCAGATCAAGCGTGTTCTGTTGTATACTTTGATAACTTTTTTACAAGCCTCGAATTAATTCACTACCTGCGAGAAGAGATGGGTATATTTTCACTTGGAACAATAAGGGCAAACAGATTACGCGGAGCTGAGAAGAAGCTCATCACCGATAAAGCACTGAAGAAGAAACCAAGGGGTTCTCATTCACAAGTCGTGTGCAATAATAAGAAAGTGTGTGTCGTTAAGTGGTACGACAATAAATGTGTCACTACCGCAAGTAGTTATGTAGATGTCCACCCTATATCTACGATCCAAAGGTATGACAAGGACAAAAAGATGAGGACAGCAGTGCCATGTCCTGAAATAATAAAACATTATAACGCCCATATGGGCGGTGTCGATTTGTCCGACATGTTAATAGCTCTATACAGAACTGAGCTAAAGGGGCACCGCTGGTACCTACCATTGGTATCGCAGCTATTAGACATATGTGTCACAAATAGTTGGATATTGTACCGAAGAAATACTGGTAATGAAAAAATAATGAGTTTGAAAAAAATCCGTTACAACATTGCCAAAAACTTACTATTACACCACAAAACGTCAACTAAAAATATGGCCGATGTGAAGGGTCCAACCCCTTCAAAACTTATAAAGGTGCCGGTTGCTCCAAGACCAACAACCGAAATTCGTTATGACCAACTTGGCCATTTCGCGTCTTATGGGACGAAAGGCAGGTGCAAACTATGTATCAAAGGTCAAATCACTGTGTCATGTACTAAGTGTGGAGTCAGATTATGCTTAGTACCTGGCAGAAATTGTTTTTATAGTTTTCACCACCAGTAATTTCTTGTTTAATATAAATATGTGACCTCAGTAATTAAAATTAATTATTTTATATACCATTATTTTTACTACCTCTTTTTGGCAGTGTGTTTCGTGAGATACATTCGCGTGAGACAGTCGTTCCTTACGAACATGGAAATGTATCTCATGGGATACCGAAGGTATCTCTGGAGACAAAACTCTATGTTTTATTTTATTATTTTTCCCCACATTCTATGATCATATAAAATGAGATAATTAAAAAAAAAGAACAGTAATATAAGTTTTTTTTTTTGCCAAGAAAAGGGTTAAGTATGGATTCACGAGAGTCCATTAATGTGCACAGTACAGCTGAACAATTGCTAAGTACTTCGCGTTCGTATATTCGTACTGACGACACATTTTCGCGTGACAACGTAAATCGTAAGTAAGGTTGCATAACCTTACCGCACGCGAGTTGCAGCAGAACTAGCGCCCGCCCCGCACGCCGCCACTCAGCATGGTAGGTAATAATAGGTAGTGCGTCCGAGTGGATTGTCGGCAAATGTGTAGGTAAGTTAGCGGCAGAGAGCGCGGGCGGCTTTTATGTCTTTGTCGGCATGGTTTACTGCTTAGTTGTGTTAGTTGTGTACCTATGTGTGAGTAACAATGATATCGATCGTAGTAATCGTAGTACGTTAAATTTAGTGGCGTTACCATGTATCCTGGTTTCGTTCTAGTTTTTTGTATGTCTGTCACATTTTTTATAAAAAAAAATATCTTTTTTTTATTTAAATTTCACATAAATGGATACCATTATTGATATAGGGTCCAACATTTTCGTTCCATAAATCTATACAATTTCACGGTGTAGAGAAGGAGGTAATTGGAAATCACAATGAAATTGATCAAGTTAGATTTATTTGTTTTTACAATTTAATAGTTTTTACAAGTATAAATGTGCGTTGGGCAATTGTTTTACAGCTTTTAAACATGTGTAATATTAAATTTTTGACAATCTGTGTTATTCTGTTGAGAATAGGCATTCACTTTTCACTGCACTTGATACTCGATCAAAACATGTAAATGTACGGTGGGTTCCAGAAGTCCATAGGCATTCTCGCTAAGCGATAGCTTGACGTCAAGTTTGACTTACGACCTTCTATTTTCATGCATCATTATAGTCGTCTAATAAGTGATTCTAGCTCATAATTTCAACGTAATATGAGTGAAAATGACCTAGCAGTTAAGTGTATGCACACAAATATAAGAATCAGTGAGATGTGAGTTCGAATCTCACGCGGTACTTATAAACTTTTTGTAAGATTTTACTCGATTGGAAATAATGAGACAGAAATATAGTATTCTTTATCGAGCACGCTTTATGCACACATTTCGTCAAGTAAGGTAGATGATAAAAAACTACGTAAAGACTTAAAATTTGCGTGGGGTAGTGAGATGAATTTTACGAATATTTAACGTTATGGGGGGAAGGAGGTGTGAATCCCTCCATTGGAAAAGGAGGATCCTCCGACCAGGCGAGGTGTTGTGCCTGGCGGGCTACTGCCCAACGGTTGATGTTGGGTGGTTGTATATATGCAATCTCGCGTGCAAATGTCACTTGCGCGATGTAGGATTAACTGCGTCATCGCACTAAGTCCGTAGTTCTAATGTGGCGAGATAGATGTCGCCACATCACTCCCCTCCGAGACCGGAGGTCGATATGATGATCTTCTGATGAAGATGATGGAGTCAGCGTTGTTTGGTTGTTGCCAGTGCCAGGTGTGATGTTCCAGTGAGTCGGAACAGGTTTGCCGCGTAGTCCGCAGTGAGTCGGGACTGTGTTGCGGTGGGTCCACGGTGAGTCGGGACTGTGATGCTGCGAATGCCTCAGTGAGTCGAGGTGGTGCAGTGATGCGTAAAGGCTGGCTGCTGCGTTGACCAGGAGAGAGTGGCTCTGCTAGATGACCGGCCGAAGTGCAGTGTGCTGTGCCAAGTTGCTGATGCTGGCTGAAGGTCCTGACCAGGCATGTGCGTCCGCTACAGGCGTGTGGTCAGGGTTGAAGCCGGAAGGGTGCTGGCTGGCAGGGTGATGCGCTGGAGAGTGCTGAGAGGAGTGATGAAGGCGAAGCTGCTGGTCATCGAAGGTTGCGTTGATGTTCAGCTCGGGGTCACCAGTATGGAGGGAAGGAAGTGGTAATCCCTCCACTGGTAAAGGAGGATCCTCCGACCAGGCGTGGTGTTGTGCCTGGCGGGCTACTGCTCAACGGTTGATGTTGGGTGGTTGTATATATGCAATCTCGCGTGCAAATGTCACTTGCGCGATGTAGGATTAACTGCGTCATCGCACTAAGTCCGTAGTTCTAATGTGGCGAGATAGATGTCGCCACAACGTGATCGATATGAACGTTGGCGTTTGGTTGCAGTTGTTAATGTTAATGTGTAGTTTTGGTTAGTAACGTGTGGTTTAATGAATATCGGTTTTATATTTATTCTCAAAATGCAGGCCAATATAAATAGACAATAGGGCGAGAACAAATATAAATAGTGCGATTATTATTGCGTTGCATTAAAGTGTTCTTAATAGAACACAAATATCTGATGAAACCGGACTGAAAGTGAGTATTATAATATTAATTAATTGTAACTTAAGCTTTTATTTGAAATGCTTTGTTACCTAACATTGTTTTGATTGTTTTTGTGACATATGAATTTCTTATTCTTTTTATTGTGTTTTATCAATCATGAGGCCTAAAAATAAATAATATGCCTATAACTAGTGTATAATATGATAATATATTTTATATTTATTTTTATTATATATATATATATATATATATATATACCAAAGTGCAGCCAAATGGTTTCACACCAACGAGATACTGCGGAATTATTAGACACTTATTGCAAACTGTTCACCGTGCCCTCCACGCTGAGGGTTTACATCACAGAAAACCAGCTAACAAGAAGAAATACATAAAGAAGAGCGATTACGAAACAGTTAAACCCATAGAATTTAAGGAACCGGAATATGTGCTAACGAAATATTAATACCAAGATGTTTTGGTTTAAATAATTAGACGGTGTTAATAAATTTTTTGTAATTTTAACATAATTATCTGTAATTGATTAACGATCCTAAATTGAGGTTTAGTTTCAATCCTCTTTTCGCCAAGAAAATGAACACTTAAGCTATAACCTCAATACATTTATTATGACGTTACATAAGAAATCACTTTCATTAAGTGTAAATGATATATTAAACCTATAAGAAGTGTGTATTAACAATTTATATTTGTGTTATGAGAATATACTTTTTTGTTAAGGTATTATGAATTCACTAAGTGGGTATACTACAAAAATATTATGAACAAATGAATTTTTATCTAATTAGGAATGTGACGTCACAATTATTATAGGAGATTATTATTTAAAAAATAAATAAAACTAATAAATGTGTGTTATCATTCAGCAGACTTTCTCATTTCCACCCCGCAACACCAAAAAGATAAATTAAAAATAATATTTAATAAATAGTAAAATAAGCACACACATACTAATATTTAACTTCTTAATAATAATATTAAGAATAACGTATTCATGCTTATAATTGAAAAATAATAATAAGCATGAATATATTATAAATAAACATATAAAACCTATTAAGTTTTCTGGCTACAACGAATATTTTATGGTTTCAAACAAACAAAAACATCCACACGTTGTAAATGAGACTCGAACTCAGACCTGAATGAATACGGAGCCATTGCCTAGCCCAAGCAGCTACGAACGAATATTAAATATTGGCGAATTAAACAATCCAATGGTTAGAACACTGTGACGTAGTTATTCTAAATGCAACAGAAATATAATGTTCTTTCGCGTAGTTCGACAGTAGTAGCGACAGTTCATTTGTGTCTGTTATCTATGTTGAGACTTCAGTACATCACTCCTACATGCCCACGCACACACACACTAGCTGTATCGTGCTCGCTTCATAGCAATGTAAACCTTAGCGTGCCTATGGACAATTGAATTCGATTGTACTATAGTATAGCAGCTGTCCACGCAGACGCATCGCTCACTCAAGTAGGAGAGAGACGGATGTCGAACGCTGCCGAACGCAAAGGCCGATTGTGCTTCTATGTCGCACGTTCCGCGCTCTCGCTTGCACTTCAAGCCTTACATGGAACGCCTCAGAACGAGGTAACGCCGCATGCGTCATGTTCTTTCGTGCGTGCAGCCGGCTCTATCGAATTATAAGACGTTGTCACGTCAAAATATTATCCCTTTGGTCTTCGTTTATGGTCGCACAAAGAAAAGTTCTAGGTGTTTTTGCTTCACGAGTATTGTGACTACACAATTTAGCTTTCTTAGTCTTATTTAACTTAACAACAAAATTGAGCTGCTTATCATCTTGACTTTTCTATTTTTCTGCCAACGTATAGCTTCCCCTTTACTCTTTATTAAATGCTCTATCCTTTTCTTTATCGAAAATATCCATATCAAAGTTCTCCTCAAATTCATTTACATTATTATCCAACTCAATCAATTCACCTCTTTGATCATCCAATAAAAAGTCAGAACACGAAGTTTGTGTGTCGACAAAATTTACTCTTCTCACAAATAATCCAGTAGTTTCGTCTAAAACTAGATTATTTTCATTATGTTTCATCTGGCTAACTATTGTGCAAGTTTGTTTTGTTCCGTCTGTATTGAATTGTGACGAACTGGGAGACAAATTATCAATTTGTTTTGGGCTACACTGAATACCAGAAGGACCAGGCTGAATTGGTGGTGATATATTACAGTCCTCATTATTCGATTCATTACAAAAATACGTTTCCAAATCGGGTAATGGTAAATCGGTTGATAAAATGTCACTTTCTGTGGAACTGCATGGAATAGTAGCAACCGTAGGATTCAGCTGAATTGGTGGCAACGGTGTACTGAATTATTTCCACTGAATTTAACTCTGGAGAATGTGAAAAATAGTCCTGCCTCGGATTTTCATTTCTTGTTGGATCATATGCATTCGAAATAAATATATCTGAACTAACCTCCTCAGGTTTTTCTATAATAATACGTCCAGTGCATAAGTCCACCAATAATTTTCCTCTATGAGAAGTCATTTTATTAAAGATATTAATTTAGAGTAGTCAGTCTGAAAATAAAGCACAAATAGCAAGCTTAAGCAGTGTATTAGTGGGAAAATATTTAATTTTATATTATTGTTTTAGGTTAAGCAACAAACAAGTTCAACAACAAAGTCATGAATACTTTCAGTCAGTTTCTGTTAATTAGAAAATAAATGCATGTATCAAGATTAAATCTCTCACTCACCTGTAAAAATTGTTTATGGATTTTAAACAGTAAACTATAAATTTTCTTAGAAAAATAACTACATAAACCTCAAAATTGTTAGCGGCACGCCATTGTCCACGTGGCGTCACATTCTGATAAGTGCACAACAAACTTGACATGTGCAAAAAAAAATACATAGACACGTGTAAATAAATCAACCTTTATATTGTTAGTTTGTCATTACTTAATCCCTGCAACATGGGAACTCCAAACCCTGACATACCGCTCTTGGCCCCTGATCCTACATATATATATAAATATATATTTTTGTTTTAGAGGAATACTATTATTTTGTGGATACATTGAAGTGGAAGACCACTTATTACCAAGGTGCAACCAAATAGTTTCACACCAACGAGACGGGTGTACTACGCCAAATCGAATAACAAATAATCGAATATCAATTGATCGACCACTATAAATCGAACGTCTAAATACTCGAACGTTCATAATATCGAATGGTTATTAAATCGAACATTCAATACATCCCACACTCAATACATCGAGTGTTCAAAATATCGAATGTTTGTTTGATCGAGCGTTCAACGCATCGCATATTCATTCTATCGAAAGATCAATATATTTTTTACGAATACAAGTAGAACACAAAATTTACTAATAAATCACATTTTCATCTTTAATTTTACCTTTTCAATTGTCCAATTTGTTCTTGTTCCTTAACTAAAAATTCTATGGTAGTATAAAGACCCCGTTTGTGCTTATCAAACAACGTGCTCCATCTTCTGTGCCATCCTTCAATGTTGTTTTGAGTTCTAGGAAAACCCAGTGTCTTATTTTGAAACAAACAGGCAACAAAACAAAGAGGCAAAAGGAGATGATAATGCAATTGAAAAAATATTAAATAATACAAACAACATGGATTTATTAGAGTTCTTCCGTGCAAATATACAATTCCCAGGAAATGTTAAAATGTACCTTTAAAAGATAATATACACATACATTTATGCCCAGCATACACGCAAATAGTAACTCATTGCAAACTTTTCTTCTTAATTTTTTATCAACAATTAACTGTAAGCAATACAATAACATTAAAAACCGGCTTAGCCGTACCTTAGATTTAGTTATTTCAAACCATATCTGTTTGTGTGAGGTAGCTCCTTTTCCACTAATAGCTGTTGATACATTTCACCCACCTTTTTGGACATATGTCTCCTTTAATTTGATGCCAAAGCCTATGGCGCAGTGCTCCTTACCTAGATATCGATTTATAGAGGCCGATTATTCTGTTATTAATAGAGATATTAATCTTGTTGACTGGGCCTCAATTTTATCTAATATTCCGTTAGACTCTGCTGTCCACTGTTTTTATGAAACGATTTATAAAATTATCAGGACGCATGTTCCGATGAGACCAGTTAAATCTAACGAATACCCTCTTTGGTTTTCTCGTCCATTGATACATATTTATAAAAACAAAGAAAAGGCGTGGCTTAAATGGAAAAAATATAAAAACCGGGTTGACTATGAGCAGTTTTCGCTTTATTGCAAGCGTTTTTAATTACTTTGTGCAGACCGTTATAACTTATATATACATTCAATTGAAACTAGCATTCATAATGATATAAAACGGTTTTGGTCATTTATTAAAAGTCGCAAAAGTAATACAAGTATACCCAGCTCCATGACTTATAATAATGAGGAATGTAATGGACCTGTAAATGTATGTAAATTATTTTCAAAAATTTTTAGCTCAGTCTATGAACCAAAAAATAATCTTATTAAAAACTCTAGCTCACTTTCAAATAACCAAGTAACCTTGTCTGACTTGTCATTTTCTGTTAATACGATATTTAAATCGCTCAAATCCATAGATGTAACTAAGGGTTCTGGGCCAGATGGTGTCCCTCCTCTCTTTTTAAAACACACTGCAGAGTCTATGAGTAAGCCATTGTTTTATTTATATAACCGCAGTTTAAAAGAGGGCATTGTACCTCATGCTTGGAAGACTGCTCATATCACACCTGTCTACAAATGTGGTTCTAAACATGACGTAACCAATTATCGTCCTATATCCTTGTTGTCCACCTTGTCAAAAGTTTTGGAGCGATTAGTTCATAATATAAATTAACTTTTAACAAAAAAGAAAAACCAACTTCAAAAACTAAAAAGCAAAAAATAACTTCATACAGTTTTACCTTTTTTTTAGTTGTAAAGGTATGAAGTCGGTGCCAAGCCAAATGTAATAGTAAGTACACTCTCCGCGAGTGACCTCGAGCGGGGTGGTTACAACCACCACATCGCCCCCCCACCCGCCCTTTACTCGATTAGCCAAGTCAACTTGGTCAAAAATTATATTTTAAAAATTTTACAATTTGTTCTGACAGGTCCCCTCTCTACAGGGATACTACTTTTAGTTGGGTTCGGCATACTCTGTGACGTGTTCCGTGTCTTTTGACCGGAACACCTAGGTTAAGTTTAGATAAGTTTTTTCATTTTATCTGTATATATTTAGTGTTTATTGACACCGACCCCTCTTTACAGGGTACGATAATATATTTTACTTGACGCCACGCGCTCAAAAACAATAGGACACACCAAAAACTGGTTTTTGGTCTAAATATAAGACTGTTTTTAATATTTTTTTTAAGATTTTCAATTGCTTTCACATTTATCTATATTCTAATTTATAATTTTATTCAAAATTTTAATTAAAACTTACATTAATTATTTTACTATTTATTCTTTTAAAAAAATTTATAATTGCAACTAATTATTTATTAAAATTCTATAATTATTCTAATATTTTAAACTAAATTTTATTCTTTTATTTTATAATTCAAATTCTACAATTTTATCTTATTCTTTTAATTTATTTTAAATCTATTAACTGCAAATTTTTATTCATTTTAATTTAATTTATTCTTCTATTTTATTCTACATTTATTCTTCTTCGATACAGACCCCCCTTTACAGGGTCTGACAAACGCCTTAAAAGGGACTTACCTACATATATAATTTATTTATAATTATGCACCGCACCCCCATTACAGCTGGCGCTGCCAGAAAGCCCAGGATGACGGAGGCTGGAGCCCTTTACCTGGACCTGCAAAGGGTCAGAGTGGAGGACCAGTCTCCGCTCATCCAATGCACGAAGTGCTTGGCCTTCGGGCACGGACGCAAATTTTGCACCGAGAGTGTGGACAAATGTAGCCACTGTGGAGGACCCCATCTGCGCGAAAAGTGCGCAGATTTTATCGCGGGAAAGGAACCACAGTGCTGCAACTGCTCACACTCTGGGTTGCGCAAGATTGATCATAACGCCTTCAGTGTGGACTGCCCAGAACGAAGCAAGTGGGACTACTTGGCTCGAGCGAACACAGCGTACGCCTAAGACACTTGCAGGACTACACAAAACACACAAACAAAATACACAGAAACACGAACACGGCATACACAAACAAAAAGACACGACAACACAAACACGAATAATATATAGAAGGTATTTTGAAAATACACGAATATATTATACACAATACACACACAAAAACAATACAGGAACTCAATACAAAAGAACGAAGAAAAGAACAAAGCTGGATTAAATAGGAATAGTCAATATATATGTATAAATGTAGTATATTATTGGCTAGGAAAGTAAGCACAAAAGAAGGAAGAAAACACACAAGACACAAAAAACACAAACACACACAAATTCTGCAAAGCAACAATGTCAAACCTTGAGAAACGGCGAACAAAACAAAACATAAAATAAACAAGAATATATACCATAGTTCAGATATTAGAGTTAAAAATAGAGCCAAGAAACGGAAAGAATCAGAATATCAAAAATACGATATCAAACTACAGCATATTTTCTTTTTAAGATAAAATTTATGGAAGTCAAAATAAAAACAAGAAAGTAAGAATCGCAAAACTGGATAATAATAAATAGAAATAATTAAAATGGATCAAATAAAGACCGAAACAGAACAGTAAGAAATTAAAACAAAATATGAAGCTAAAAACACAATGTAATATACGAATAGAAACAAAACAGAAAATAAAGAAATGGTATAAAATCTAATCTAAGCAAGAGTCAAGGGAGTCCCACCCGGTAAGACAAACAAAATCAGAAACAAATATATCAGTGTGGCTATAAGTGCCAGAGATATATAAAATGAGAACGATATACATGAGACAGAGATGCACAAGGTCCTGACGTTCTCATGGTCGGGGAAAGCCAGTAAAAAAAAAAAAAAACCACCACATCATCGGCACCGACTTCATACCTTTACAACTAAAAAAAAGGTAAAACTGTATGAAGTTATTTTTTGCTTTTTAGTTTTTGAAGTTGGTTTTCTTTTTTGTTAAAAGTTAATTTATTTTTTTCTTTTTAGTGTTGTATATATATATAATTAACTTTTCATATCAGGTCAATCTAATAGCCTGAAAGAATACAACTATCGATCCACATATACTAATAATTATGAAAGATTTTTCCTTCAACTCCTAACCGTTGAGGAGTTGTACCTTCCATCATCAGATCATTACATGAAATGGTGATTTTCAGATGCAAATACTTGAACAGCTTTGGAGAATACATGTAAATGTAATAAATGCCTATAACTGAATACCTTTTAACTCTTAACTGTTGAGGAGTTCTACCTTCCATCATCAGCTCATCAACATCAAATGATGATTATCAGACGCAAATACTGGAACAATTATAGTAAATATATATATTGAAAATGTGATATTTGCCTATAAAATTTGAGGGTTGCCCTCGATTTCCCTGGGATCCCATCATCAGATCCTGATGTGGTTACAATGGGACCAACTGTGAAGTTTACCCTTTTAAACAAAAAAGAATTTTGCAAATCGGTCCAGGCGTTTTTAAGTAATTCGTGAACATACATAAAAAAAAAAAAAAAAGATTCCGACGAATTGAGAACCTCCTCCTTTTTGAAGTCGGTTAAAAATATATCCTATCTTACATAATATTATTATTCTGGAACAGCATGGCTTTGTTCATGGTCGCTCCACATTAAGTAACTTAGTTTTATACTCAAATCATTTGTTTGAGAATATGGATAGTCAATTGCAAGTCGATACAATTTATGCAGATTTCTGTAAGGCTTTTGACAAGGTGGACCACATTTTGCTCTTGCATAAAATCGAATTTAATGGTATCCGTGGGAGTCTGCTTCGTTGGTTTGAGTCCTACGTAACTAATAGAAGTCAGAACGTTGTTATCCAAGGGTTTTGCTCTGATGTGATCAACGTTACATCTGGTGTTCCACAGGGCTCAATATTGGGCCCACTGCTTTTTGTGCTATTTATTAATGACATCATGTAACCTTGCCTTCTTAGTAGTCGAAATAAAACTAATTGTTGATATAAAGGTTATAATAATACAATTAATTAGGGCGTGGGTACTTTTACATTCACGGAACGAAAGCGCAAGTAGCCTTATCATAAACCACTGTCCTGAGTGAGTCGGACGTAGATCCAGGTCGAGGATAGTAGCAGTCAGCTGGTAGCACCGATTCGGCAATTGGTGTGCAGTATGTCGCGGTTAAGTGGCACGCGAAGTCAGCTAGGATGTCCAGCACCGGAATAGGTGAACCCCAGTTCGGGGCAAACACTATTCACTTATTGAGGAATAAAATAGCAATAATCTTGAATTATTTAAAATTTTACTGCAAATAAGCAATGTAAGTAGGTAGCTATATTTAAAGTTTAACGGAACGAATACGTATGTCTACTGTCCGAGGAGTCTAGCAGCGAGTGGCGATCACGAATGCTCTGTCGCGCGCGCTCGGTGTCCATTCCTCCAAACCGGCTCCATGCGATCGAGTCGTTGTTGTGCAAAACATATAGTGTCACCCGACTCCGCTTGTTAATTATTTTTATATTATAAATATATATATTTTTGGAACGTATAAATACGATTTTAATATTTGATTAGAGTGATTATATTATTTGTAAATTATTATTATTATGTGTAAGTATTGAGTACTATTAGGGGATAAGTTACAAAACCGTTACAATCAGTAGATGCTTCAAAAATAGTAATTTTCTCCTGTATGCTGATGACATTAAAGTGTTTCGTAGTATAAAATCTATTGACGACTGCCTTAAGTTGCAGCAAGATCTTGGTCGATTCTCTACCTACTATCAAGCCAATAAATTGTTACTGAGTATAGCCAAATGTAAATCTATAATTTTTACCAAAAAAACAAATGTCATTCAATTTACATATTTGCTCTGTAACACTCCATTAGAAAAAGTCTCTTTAATCAAAGACTTGGGTATATTCTTTGACTCAAAGTTACACTTTGATGTTCACGTTGATCACATCACAGCAAAAAGTTTTAAACTTTATGGTTTCTTAAGGCGGAATTGCGGTTCATTTAAAAAACCTTATACATTCTTACTACTATACAAATCACTCGTAAGATCTCAACTAGAATATACCACTTGTGTTTGGAACCCACTTTATGATAAATATAGCGATCAAATAGAGTCTGTACAGCGTAAATATCTTCGTTTTCTGTATTACAAATTAAATAAAAAAAATACATCTTATGATACTCTTTTAGATATATACTCTCTTCAGAATCTTAAAGTTAGGAGACTGTTTCTTGATCAAATGTTCTTATACAAAATTTGTCATAACAAATTTGATTGCAACAAGCTTGTAAATCAAATCTACTTGCGGTTACCTAGTCGTTCCCAACGTATTCGTGATACTTATATTCACAGACTATTTGCCCCGAAACATTGCAGAACCAACGCGGGTTTGCGTGCCCCTTTAAGACGCATAATGGATAGTTACAACAATAATTTCGCTGATATAGATATATTTAATCTTTCACTTAATAAGTTCAAAAAATGCATATCTAATAAACTTGTTTAAATATCATAATTATATACTTACGATTAACTATATATAACCTATGTAAACCCACATGTTCAATATGTCGCGTATTTAATTTACTGTTTATAACTATAGTATGTACTCCTTTATATCAGAGACATTGTTTGCTAGAAAGTGCTTGTTTATTTAAGTAATTTTTTTCTGTATTACTCTGTGGATAACGGTGCTGGTTGCGTGATTAATTTTCTGAAGCTGTCTTAGTATTAAGCATTATTACGCAATTGTTTGTTGTCCCAAAGAAATAAAAATAAAAAATAAATAAAATAAAATAAAATAAAGGGTAAGAATAAAATAGTACCGTTGTTGTCATTATGCGGAATCTACATCAGGTAAGAGTTCGGGTATGTGTGTGTGTGCGTGTAAGTGTGTGTGCATGTGGGTGTGTGTGCGGGTGTGTGTGTGGGATTGGTGTGAGATTATGAATTTGAGCATGTGATTTTATACTTATTAAATACCTATTCTAAAACCGATTCTGTTTTTTTGTAATCGAGTGTCAGTAGCCAAGATTTAATTTTGACTTTGGTTTCAATGATAGTAAGAGGATTTATATTATGAAATCTATTTATTTTGTTGTACAAGTAAGTTGACAGATACATACGTTGTCTCCGAGCCGCCGTAGTATTGCATTTTACGGGTGTGCAAACGTTTCTGGTTGTGCGTTTTCGTGTTGTTTTTATATCGTAAGGTGTGACAAGGTGCTGCCTGATGATTGTTTGGAAAATGTACATTTGCCTTACTGAGAGCACTTTACAGTTCCCAAACAAAGTTGAGGTGGGGAATCTAAATGGTTTAAACGTTATTACTTTTAGCACAGATCTTTGGGCTCTTTCAAGCCGTAGCATGTGAGTTTTAGATGCACCTCCCCAAACACCAATGCAATATCCAATCACTGACTGTACTAAGACGTAATAAACCGTGCGTAGTAATTCAAATTCCGCTACATGTCTTAGCCTCTTGAAGACCCATATGAATTTCCTAATGCGTGCGGTGGTAAGTTCTATATGTGGCTGCCAACTGAGTTTTGCATTTAGGAGTACCCCCAGATATTTTACAGTGTGAGATTTCATTATAAACGGACATGAACAGGATGTGCCGCCATAGCGCGAGTTACACGAATGTAGTTTACGTACTCTTGTTTTCGGAGCGTAAAAGTATATTTTTAAAAACTAACTTATTTAATAAATGAAAATACGTGCTTGTCGATTTGGAGACAATTATATTCTGAATAAAAGTACACGATGATCGGGCTCATCCGGTGCAACAAACGGCTGAGCCTGCAATTTATCTGAATAACAATTCTTAGTAAAGTACATGATGATCGGGCTCATTCCGTGCAACAAACGGCTGAGTCTGCAATATATGTGAATAACAATTCTTAGAAGTAGTGCTTGTTTATAATGTAAGCAGAAAATGTATTACGTACTTAATCTAAGGCGGAGGGACGAGGTGTAAACATAACTCCTCCATCCCTAAGAGAAAAAATATCGGATGGATCGATTTGAGATTTATTCCGATAATTTTGCTTAAATGGTTTTCAGTAATTTTAACCAAAACACATAAAACAAAAACAAAAGAAAACTTAGAATTACTAAACCTAAAGTTACATATCCTAAATTTTCACTGAAGCTATAGTCTTTACTTTCGTCAAAAACACTTTGAATCACTGCACTATGCTTTAAAGAGTTCGCCATATATTTCACTTCGTCAAGATTGATTCCTTTCATATTAAGTGCGCGTGTACTGGATAGGTTCGCGTGGGCACGCGTAACTGCGGTAAGGTGACAATCGGAATCGTCTGTATAGCATCCGATTCTATACTGATATGGTGAAGAATTCGAATTCCATTGACCTCCAAGTCACATGGTTCATCGATGGTCACGAGATAGGTCCCAAATACCAGCTGTTTGCTGACTTCGTTGTCGCAGTGTTTGGTTAATGTAGTTTCTAGTTCACTATAAAGAATCCAGTTGTTTGCGTTGACTTGTTGGACCCTTATTTTCTCAATTTAAACTTGGTGCTGCGTACAGTTAGAGGGGTTTTCAAATTTCAACAGCTGTTCCATACAAGTGGTCTCATAGTATAAGGCTCGGTTATCGTTGCCACATAGAAAATGATTGCCCGTGGAAAACGGACGGCACGGCGTAACTATTGGTAAGTATATCATTCCTTTCGCCAAGAGGTAAGGATATTCAGGGAAAATAGTTAGGGTTTTATTTTCAGGTTGGTGGAACATTGGTAAGGAATACATTTTAAAATAATTATATGTAAGGTTATCTGTAAGTGGAATTTCCATAGAGATTAATTTTAAATCATCCAACAGTTCTGTGGAATTTACAATACATTGATGTAATATAGATACTTTACTCAATACTAGTGCGGTTTCAATTTCACTGAGTCTGATAAAAATAGTACGGAAACTGCTAATAAAAACGTTGAACAGAACAAGAATATATGTTACGAAAACCCAATTATTTTCCTTAGCAGCTAAATCTCTTAACATTATCTCAGCTTTCAACAGGCGTTTATCAATATTAACATTGTTATGAATTATTGTTTCAGTGGCATTAATGAATCTATCGAACATTTTGGAGACTAGTGTAATCTTTTTAGAAACATTGATTTGATTACGATTTAATTTTGTAATAAGTTCATAATATTTAATCGCATCATCATGGTCAAGGTTTCCTGTAATGATTTTTATGATAGAACCCAATGGATTTATAAGTCCTCTCTTAAAGCGTTGATATGGAATAAGCTGTCGATATTTCTCTATAGTTATATCTCGTATGAAATCTGTATGCATTTTGATACTTTGAATTTCTTGAGAATATTATTCATTCCAATTTATTAAATATAATAATAATAAATATTCCTGGACATTATGGCACACAGCGCCATCTAGTTCCGTGCTAAGCAACGAGGCTTGTGTTACGGATACTAGCTGGTTGATATACTACATATATACATTTTTTTGTTGTAAATACATACATATTATAGATAGATACATCTATGACTCGGATACAAATGTTCATGCTCATCACACAAACATTTGTCCCTACCGGGATTTGAACCCGGGACCCATAGCACAGAAGGCAGTGTTAACTACCGCTGGACTAACTGGGTCGTCCATTAGTTTATACAATTGATTATATTTCGTAAATACGTAATTTAAGTCATCATCAATCCGTTCTAAATTTATAACCTTAACTATGGTCCAATGATCAGTTTGGAAATATGCTTGACCCAAAAAAACCAATCCTGTTTCTTTTTCTGAATACCGTCCTATCTCTATACTACCATTCCTATCCAAAGTCCTAGAACGTCTTATTCACAATCAACTAAGTTCATTCCTCTGTAAGAATAGACTTCTCAACTCCTTCCAATCCGATTTTCGTCCTGGCCATAGTACTGTCTCTGCACTAGTTAATATTACGGATGATATACGTTTAGGCATGGAAAGTGGAAAGTTAACGGTACTTGCACTGCTAGATTTTAGTAATGCTTTTAATACCGTTGACTTTGACATTTTACTTGGCGTACTATGCTCTCTTAACATATCTCCAACAGTAATTGATTGGTTTCGTAGTTACCTGACTGGTCGCCGGCAGCGTATTCGTATCGAAGATACATTCTCTTTGTGGTGTAATACAACAGCCGGTGTACCTCAGGGTGGCGTTTTATCCCCATTACTTTTCGCAATATTTATTAATTCTATCTCCAACCAATTACTTTCATCCTACCACCTTTATGCAGATGATCTACAAATATATTCGCAAGCCCCACTAGAACAGTTGACAGAGGCCGTCGGTATCATAAACGTTGACCTTGCTGAGATATCTAACTGGAGCAGGTCCTTTGGCCTTCAAAATAATCCAACCAAATCCCAACTCATTATTATTGGCAGCTCACGAATGGTTTCCAAGATCGATTGGTTTAACCTCCCACACGTTATCTTTGATGAAGTCCAAATACCTGTTAGTGACAAGGTCAAGAACTTGGGAATTTTCATGGACAAAACGTTGTCATGGGGTCCACAACTTCAAAATTTTTGTATAAGATTTATATTTGGTTTACGCAAATATGATCATGTGTCAGAATATCGTGTTAAACTCAAGTGGCTTCCAATACGCCTTCGTCGGAATGCTCATATCCTTTCATTACTTTACAGTATTTTATTCAATCCTACAACCCCATCATATCTTAAAGAACGATTCGAGTTCATCTGTGACACACATTCGCGGTCCTTACGGTCATCAGAAAACCTAAATTTGAAGATACCAGCGCATTCCACAAGATTCTTTGACCACTCCTTTACAGTTCAGGCCTCTCGATTGTGGAATGCACTGCCACTATCTATAAGATGTGCACTGACATTGGCTGCATTTAGGAAATTGGTAAAATAACATTACTTGACTGTTTAGACAATTGAAACTAAGTATGTATTGTATTTATTAATATTAGTATTAGGTATATTTTATGTATGTATTATGTATATAGTGTAAGAGGTATATATGTATGTGTATTATATCCTAGTGTATGTTAAAATATATATTTACTATTTGGGTACATCGCCAACTACTCGTTTTTTCCTTCATTCAATTCTTGTCCATCCAATGGTTGTCTGGAAGAAATTGCTCTTAGCAATAAGACCGCCAATTGTACTTACCGCTGTATTACTGATTGTATTTCATATTTTGTCTGTTTTGGTTATGTACAATAAAGAATATTCTATCTATCTATCTATCTATCTTGACCTTTTCTTACAGGGAATATTCCTGGGTTACCTTCAAGTGATTGCAGATGAAGAGCCAGCGTTGGCATCGCTATTAGCAGAATGCTGCACCACCCGTGGAGGGCGTTTGATATTTTAAATAGGAATTTTAGTTTTTCTTTCCCCTATTTGTATAGGTAAAATATTCCTTTCGGATTCACATATAACCTTTGCTTTTACATATCGAGGCTTATCTTTACTTTTACGCTTATTCACATCTTTAGCGAAAACAGTTTTCCCTTGCGAGAACTCCATTTTACCTTCCCCACCTTTCTTTTCCCTATTCTTTTCCTTGATCTCTACCATTCTATTTGCCTAATTTTCTTACAAAACTTTAGTTCGCTTTGCATGATCCTTAACCAGTTTCTGGAAATAACGTTTTTCTATTTTATTTTATTTTATTTTATTTGGGAAAAAAAACGATATTACATTACATATAACACTAGTAAGGTAGATATATAAAACAAAATCAATGTAATAACAACAACATTTTCCACATATTAAGTAACCTATGATGAGGACTCAATGAAACATAATCAAATAATTTACATTAAAAACTAACTAACAAATTAGTCAGTTAATACTAGATATTTTAATTATAAGTTGTTCAGTACTTCAATAACTTTACTACGAAAAGCATTTTTATTTAGCATAAATATATCAATATCTACGAATTGTTCATTATATATTTGCATAAGACGCCGAAGGGGTGCACGTTTACCTGCATTTGTTCGGCATGGTGACTGATCAAACAATCGGTAATCGCGCACTCCACGACGATGGATTAGTCTAGGAACTACAATTTTAATAGCATTACTAAGGTCTATACAATTTAGTTTGTTATGATAAAGATCGTGCAGTGTCATTACTTGCAGAAGCATTCGTCTCTTTTCGAGTGAGAGTAAATTGTACTTTGCTAAAAGGTCTTCGTAAGGTAAACGTGGAAGTCGGCATCTGAGTTGCATTGTTCGTAGGAATTTTCGTTGTACTTTTTCAATGGCTATTTTATATTTATTATATAAGGGATCCCAAATCAGACAGGCATATTCAAGCTGAGAACGAATAAGTGACCGATACAAATGTAAAAATGTGCAAGTGCGTTTAAAGTCAGTGGCTGTTCTGATAACAAACCCGTACATTTGAAATGCTCTGTTTAAGATATTCTCTATATGTAGATCCAAATGTAACTTACAGTCAAGTAGGATTCCCAGGTCCCTAATATTCGTCACTCTGTTTAATTTATCATTACTTATAGTATAATCATATTTTATTGTAGTTTTATTTTTTGTAAAGCTAATGATATTACATTTGGGTATACTTAAATTTAATTTATTAATTGTACAGTATTCATAGAGTCGGTTAAGATCACTCTGAAGTTCTGAGCAGTCTTTAACATTTTTTATGGTTTTAAATAATTTTAAATCGTCAGCATATAAAAGAAAATTTGTGTATTTAAAGCATGTGTTTATGTCATTTATAAATATTATAAAAAGTAGAGGTCCTAATATAGAGCCCTGAGGAATACCGGAGGACATTCCAGCTCTTCCCGACTTGTACCCATTAATAACAACTATCAGACTGCGGTTAGTAATATAAGACCAAAACCACCTTAAAAGATTGCCTCTAATACCATTGAATGCTATTTTATTGAGAAGGATTTCGTGGTCAACTCTATCAAATGCCTTCTGAAAATCTGTGTATACGGCGTCCACCTGAACTCCCTTATCTATGCTATGGAAGAGGAAATTAGAGTAGGTTGCTAAGTTCGTCATGGTAGATTTTTGTTTCACAAAACCGTGTTGTTCGGGTATAATATAGTTATGGATGAGCGGATTGATGGCATTATGAACAAGCCTCTCAAATAGTTTTGATATTGCACTGATTATAGATATCGGGCGGTAATTTGTGACGTCATGTTTTGAACCACTTTTATGGATAGGAACAATGTAGGCGCATTTCCAAATATCCGGGAAGAAACCCTCAGTGATGCATTTATTAAATACTATGTGTAATGGTTCACATATTGATTCAGCAGTATTTTTAAGGAACACTGCTGGTATTCCATCTGGTCCTGGACCCTTGGAGGGATCTAGTATTTTTAACTCTTTTTTAATAAGAGTAATATCAAAATAAATATTGTTCAACAAATCACACTGATCCGCATAATTATTTGTTGGTGACCATTGAGGAGTTAAGGTAGACGGTTGGTAGACAGACTGAAAAAACAAGGAAAACAAGCTACATATAGTTTCGGGGTCTTGTGAGCTTCGGTTTCCGTATGACATGCTTGACGGTATACCTGCCCTGGTTTTTTTATTAGCTATATAAGACCAGAAATACTTAGTATTTTTGGGGATAGAATCCTCTACCGTATTAATATACTTATTGTAACATTTTGTTGCCTCAGTTTTAAATCTGGTTCTGTATAGAGAAAAGATTTCATAATCAGAGTCATTTTTATATTTTTTCCATTTAATCCAAGCTTTATGTTTATTTTTATAAATATGTATGAGTGATGGGCTAAACCATATTGGGTATTGTGCTGGTTTAGATTTTGAAAATGGCACATTTTTTTTTACAATACCGTAAATAGTTTCATAAAATAAGTTTACTGCATTTTGTGCGGGAAGTTGGTCAAGTATCGTATTCCAAGACACGCCCATCAACTCTTTATTTAGAATATCATAATTAGCTTTAAAAAAGTTTGGTTTCTTTAAGGGGTTATGGTTCATGGTGCTAATTTTAGATGTGAAAGGAACTATAATATAAATTGGGGGATGATGTACGTCTATTGGGATAGAAATAGAGTCCTGCGGTTGCCTCACGGAGCAGTCGGTTAGGTTACTGATAACTAAGTCCAGAATTCTACCGTTAGCATTTCTAATTTCATTATATTGATAGGAATGGTGAATAATCATAAAGTTTCGAAGACTATTGCAGACTGATGATGTTCCCGTACAAACGAGAGCAGAAGAGTCCGTTTGGTGTTGCCAATTAGCATCAGGTATATTGTAATCCCCTACTAGTAAAAGATTGGATAAGCTATTTTCTCTTATAATATCATTTAAAATTTCGAAGTATAAATTATAAACCGCTATGGGTGACCTATCTGGTATGTAAACTGCACCAATTAAGCAACCGCCGGTTATTTCATTACTCGGTAAATGGATAAGTACTACTTCTAAAAACTTTGAAATTGATGTAAGAGACGGTATAGAAAAACGATATGGCTTCAGGTATTTCATAACTGCCACCAAGACCCCTCCCCCATCGGATTTATGCGTTAATTTTAGGTCTCTATCGCATCTATAAACAATATATCGTTGATCTATGAACTCGTCATCATATATGCTACTGTTTAGCCAGGTTTCCGTCAAAACTATTATATCGTACGAGTTAGATATTATATTAAAGAATATTGTTTTCAGCTTTGTACGCATGCCGCGACAGTTTTGATAGTAAACTGTTAGGTTATTTATGTAGTGGTTAGCCATGACATAGGAAGCAATTCATATGCTGCATTAGTCTAAAGTATTTTGATACCAACAAACACGCCAATAATATTGACAAGATGAAAAATATATATGTGATTATGATGTAATGCCTCTGCAAATATAAACAATGCAAGATAATAAACAATACAGTAAAATATAATAAAAGAGAGTGCTTGAGTAAAAAGTAATTACATATTTTAACGTAAAAGGCAAGATAAATGTTAATGTAATAGTTTTTAAATAGCGGAATTAGTAGTTTTTGTAGTTTTGGTATTAGCCTTAATTTTGTCGACATCTTCGATGGTCCGAATAGCCAGCACAGCGGAATTTTCAAACTCTCTAACGAGTATTGTAGAGTGTTTGGTCCACACGAATTTATAGCCCTCACGACTAGTTGCTTCCCGTGCCTTACGAAAGAGCTGCTTATTTCGAAGCGTAAGGTGTTCATTCACGAAGATTTTATGTGAGGTGCCTGAAATTCCTATTTGTTCGGAGGACAGTCCCTTCTTCAGTCTGTAGGCGCTAATTATATTGTCACGTAATATTCTTGTTGTAAATTTCGCAATAATATTTTTGGGCTTGTTATTCTGCGCTGCGTGAGGGACACGGTGTATAGAGACAACATCTTCTTTTTTAATATTATATCCGATCTGCTTACCCAAACTTTCGAGCAAATCTACGAGATTTTCATTCCGTCTTTCAGGTACGTTACAAATTTCTATATTGCACTGTCGTGCTTGCTGCTCCAACAAGTCTATTTTCGCCTCTAAGTCCCGGACAGTTTTTCCGTGTTGTGTATTTGATAGCAAAGACATATTATCCACGCGTTTTTTGAGGTCATTATATTGGTTACTCATGAATTCATGCGATTCCTTTAAGTAAGTAACTTCTTCTGACAACTTTGCGCATTGTGCGACAGTTTTTGACTGCTCCGCCACTAAAGATCCAAGCTCCTTTTTAATTTCAATTTTATACTGGTCAAACTCGCTTTTCTAATTCTATATTGTATGGGCTACTTGTGTCAGTATGTCCAAAGACAACTTCAAATGGAGTAAGTTCCGTAGCAGTATATATGGTGTGGTTGTATGCCATAACTGAATATGTCATAACTGATGCCGCGTCAGTACATTTATTTTCATACTTGGCCAATCTGTAAATTTCAATAATTGTGGAATGGAAACGTTCAATGAGGCCCATTGAATTTGGGTTGTTAGGTGTGCCAACGTGAAGTTCTACTTTATGTAAACTTAAAAATTCTTTCATCAACTCGTTGTTGAATTCAGTTCCGGGATCTGAGCTAATCTTTTTGGGGATTCCATAATATGAGAAATACTTCGTTAGGGCTCGAACCACCTCAGGAGTGGATTTGCCTTGTATTTCAACTGCCTATCCTAACTTGCTAAATGCATCAATAAGAGTTATGTACGTTTTTCCTTCAATAGTAAAGAGGTCTATGAAAATCTCCTGAAAGGGGGCGTCCTGAGTTTGCGTTAATTGTAAGATAGGCTTGATAGGTTTTCTGTCATATTTCATTTTTTGACATGATTCGCAACTATTTATAATTGCCGTTATTGTTTCTTGCATTCTGTCCCAATAATAGTGTCTACGACGCCTAGTTAAAGTTTCTTTTATGCCTCGATGGCGGTTACCTATCTTTATCCCAGATTTTAACATTCTGAATATCATAATCCCGTAAACGTTTGAACATTTCTTCATAACCCCGTTTTTTAAAATTCCGAAGTTTTGTTTGCCATATAATCACAACTCCGAATTTCATTTGCCCATTTATTCATTTGTACGACGTTTTAGAATCCAGACGAATGAGTTCCAGACACACAAAATCTAAATGCACAAAATCCAGATGACCATAATCCATATGCACGAAAGCCAGATTTTTAAAACACACATTTTTGAAATATAGTTAACTGATATCCAGACAAACTAAATCCACATTTTTAAAAGTGTGGTATTTAATACTTTAACTGTAAATCCCCTTTTTAACCGACTTCAAAAAGGAGGAGGTTCTCAATTCGTCGGAATCTTTTTTTTTTTTTATGTATGTTCACGAATTACTTAAAAACGCCTGGACCGATTTGCAAAATTCTTTTTTTGTTTAAAAGGGTATACTTCACAAATGGTCTCATTGTAACCACATCACGATCTGATGATGGGATCCCAGAAAAACGAGGGCAACCCTCAAATTTTAAAGGCAATTATCACGTTTTTGGTATATTTACTAAAGTTGTTCCAGTATTTGCGTCTGATAATCATCATTTGATGTTGATGAGCTGATGATGGAAGGTAGAACTCCTCAACAGTTAAGAGTTAAAAGAAAATTCTTTCAGTTATAGGCATTTATTACATTAACAGGTATTCTCCAAAGCTGTTCGAGTATTTGCATTTGAAAATCACCATTTCATGTAATGTTCTGATGATGGAAGGTACAACTCCTCAACAGTTAGGAGTTGAAGGGAAAATCTTTCATAATTATAAGTATATATGGATCGATAGTTGTATTCTTTCAGGCTATTAGATTGACCTGATATGAAAAGTTTAATATATACAACACTAAAAAGAAATAAATAAATTAACTTTAAAAAAAAGAAAAACCAACTTCAAAAACTAAAAAGCAAAAAATAACTTCATACAGTTTTACCTTTTTTTTAGTTTTAAAGGTATGAAGTCGGTGCCGATGATGTGGTGGTTTTGACCACCCTGCTCAAGGTCAGTCACGGTGAGTGTACTTACTATTACGTTTGGCTTGGCACCGACTTCATACCTTTAAAACTAAAAAAAAGGTAAAACTGTATGAAGTTATTTTTTGCTTTTTAGTTTTTGAAGTTGGTTTTTCTTTTTTTTCAATCAAAATATTCGAAATTACAACCAAAAATACTGAATTGCACACTAAATTTGCTCATCAAATAAATCAATTATACTATACTGTTAGATCTTTAAAGCTTAATAGGACCGATTCGGTTCTGGCGTTGTGGTCACAGTTCTAACCTAAACCAATAATTATGAATAGGACTGATTCGGTTCTGGCACTTCGCCGGCTGCTACCGCGGCACGCTCGCTTCGCTCGCTCGGCTCGTGCGTTGTGGTCACAGTTCTAACTAAATAAATTATATAAATTTAGATAAATTTAGTGTGCAATTCAGTATTTTTGGTTGTAATTTCGAATATTTTGATTGAAAAAAAGGGGATTTACAGTTAAAGTATTAAATACGTAATACGGTCATTTATTTGATATGCAGTAGGTTATTAGTGGAAAAATTTTGTTTGCCAAAATTTCTTAATAGACGTGCAGTTAAAAATTTCCCTTTTTAAAATCAAGATTTTTTAAATTCAAATTAATGATATCCAGAAAAACTAAATTTATTTCCATAAACTATAGGAAGAATTATAAGGTACTAATTAACCTTAACCTATCTGTAATAGGCAAGTAAAACAATAACGAGTCGGCTCTGGCAGGGGGTCGCAGTTCTAACCTAACCTACCCTACTGAGTCAAATAAAAGATTATGAAAATCTGGCAATACTTTATCAGGAATATGATTGTATGGGAACCAAATAAAAATATTATGAAAATTTGGTAATAGTTTATTTGGAAAATGGTACGATGGGAAACAAAAAAAAGTATTCTGAGGATCTGGTATAACAATATCTGGATAGTGAGAATATGAGAAACAAAAAAATACTTTTTCGAAATTTGGTTTTAGTGCACCTGGAAATTGATTGATCTGGGAAATTAAAAAACCTGTCATTCATTACATCTGTCTTTTAAAAGTTCTACCAAACGTTTTCGGGGTTTTAAGATTCGGGTAACAGAAATTCGAGATTTCAATAGGTTACCCTCGATGGCATGTCTTTCCTTCATGATGTTTAATTATCAATGCCGTTTGCTCTCCTTCATCTTCAATATAAATGACACGTTCTGTGCACTCATAAAGATTAACCATATCTTTTTTGAAAAGCTGAATAATTATATTTCCGAATAATCTACGATGTTCTTTTTCTTCAAAGTAAACAAAATATTTTAATTTAGGCTGAATGTATCGCTTCAAAAAATCATTAATCAATTCTTCATTATCTATTGGTAAAAATACTTCCAAAACCTTTTGCTTTTCTCGTGAAAGATTTTTTACTTGTAGTTTTTTAAACCACGAATAAACTAAAATTTGATTAGGCTTGGTGTCAATTGCCTCGTGTAAAATCGGTATTCCTGTTGATTCTAATTCTAAAGCAGAATGAATTGTTAGTGATTTACTTGATTCTGATCGAATAGGATATTTTGGTACATTTTCAATACTGGTTACTGATACAGTTTCAATGTCGGAAATCTCTATTGGGCTAGCTTTCGCTGTTTGACTTGTATCTGATATTGTTATTGTCGACGAGTCGTTACGCGCCGTCTTTGTTTTAGCTGTCTTTTCTATTTCTGTAACTACATCATCCAGATATTTTTTTTTACTTTTTGTCCTTTTCATCAATGTTTATTTCCATTGATTGATTTTCATACTCCGAATCTAAGGCGTTTATTTTAATTCTTTTCTCCGATCGGGGTGGTATATCGATAGCATAATTAAGATTGTTATTAATTATTTCAATGCACGTATTATCAGTTTTTAAAATTTTGTTTTTCAAATCAATTATCGCGCCTAAATGTTGTCATTGAAAAAATGAGGTCATTTCCAATAAGTCCATCATATTTTGGGTCAACGTCATATAATAAAAATCGGTGCCATTCATCATGACTACTAGTCGCGTGAGTGCTAATTACACTAAATGGTTGCTGTCGAATAAATTCGTTATAATATTGATATGCTTTTCGAGGACTCATGAATGATCTCATACTGCCAGTATCAATCATCATTTTCGCGTAAGTTTTTTCTAAGTAAATATATGGGTGTTGTAATGATAAGTCACAATTTATTTCTATGACTTCTTGCTGTTCAAGGCCCTTATGCGAAAATCCACTGTTTGAGATTCGTCAATTGGTTCTGATGCGTTATATTGCGTATCGTAATATTCTAAATAATTATCATCATTACAAAAATTTATTTCATTTTCTTCACCATAGTCATAATTATTAGTAAAGTAGTTTTCAAAATTATATTGGTCGTATTGGTTATTTATTGTTCATGGTCAATTCATTTTATTTAAAACCTTGTTGTGGTACCTGTGGTCTCGGAGGAACAGTCCTCATAGATACGTCACTGTCCAATTGAGGTTTTTGTCCTTGATTGAAATTATGTTTTTGTAGGAGGTAGGGCATAGCGAGATTTCTCGCTCAAATTGATCTGCCCGACTGGGGAAGTACCTCCGCCTTACAGAAGACCGCAGTGAATCAACAACAGTTGTCTTTCTGCGAGTGAGTAAGGTTACCAGAGCTCATTGGGGAAGTGACTATTCTGACGGCATGGGAATTCCGTTTGCTGTCAGTTCAGTAACTCCCTATTTTAAGAAACCTGAACGGTTTCTAAGGGGTTTGGCAACGCTTTTACAAGCCTCTGGTGTTGCAAATGTCCATGGGCGGCGGTCATCACTTACCATCAGGTGAGCCGACTGCTCGTTTGCCCCCTTATCACCATAAAAAGAAAAAAAATGTCCTACTTGGGCTGACCGATTACCAAACTGTTGAGATGGTTTATAACCAAACTGTTGTGGAGGCTTGTAACCAAATTGTTGTGGTGGTCTATAACCAATATTGTTGCTGAAGGCCAAATTGTGGACGGACCGTATTAAACATCTGTGGTTGACCTTGACTTTGAGGCATCCTAAATTGAGAATTTTGAGGAATACCAAAATTAAATTTAGGCGGTATGTTGTTATTTTTATGTAAGATGGGTGGTCTGTATCCAGTTGGTTGACTCATCAATGGTCTTGAACCTGAACCAGTAATTTGACTACTACCATGAATACGATTTCTCAAATTATATTGTTCTAAGAAATTTACTTCCTCGAGCACGACGCTCGATCCCGCTTCCAATGTCACGGGTGCCTTTTTTTTTTAAGACCTTCCCGTTGCCTGGGGAGGCGACAGGGTGTGTCGGACTCCGCATGCGCGTTTACCGACTAAAAAACCGCACCCGTCAACGCCACCAACCCAATTGCCGGGGCCATGAGATTCGCAAAAGCATGCACCACAACCCCGGCGGGCTTCGGTCAAGCTCTGGTCGCTGGACCCCGGCTTGGAGCGAGGCATCGCTCGCCTCGCATCCCCCACGCGGGCGCACGTGTGACAAACACGCGCGCCGCCTACTTGGGGCCATTTTCAGGTCGGGCGGCGGACTCCCCTAGTCGCGCCCACCCGCTGGCCACAGCTCATGGAGGCCGGAGGTCTGTTTGCGCCCTCCGGCGCTCGGTGCGTCTACTGCGGATCGGAAGAGATGTTGTGATTTCTCTCTCCCTTTCCGCCGCCTCTTTTGCGCGCATAACTTCCTCGCAGTAAGAGGCGGCGGCATCCCACGCGTTCCCGCTCCCAACCATGGATAGGCACAGCCGGAAGCGAGAGGTCACCGCCGACTGCCGCTATGAGTTCACGGCGCTGCTCTGCCCAAGCCGGGCAGGCCTGGAGTGTGTGCTGCGCCGTGTCCTCGGGGCAACCCACGCAGTGGTGACAACCGGGCGATGGCTCCCGGCCTATGCGACACAAGTACTTGCCGAAGCACCCATGCCCCGACAAGACCTGCGTCAGCCGGAAGCTGAGGGCGCCGTGGCGCCTCTCAAGCCAATCCTCCATGATGGGTCTTACCGCCACTATCGTGGCGTGCCCTATGTCACGGGTGCCTTAAGCCTTACGACTCTAACCATATTCTCAGGATGATTGTATAAAAATACTGTTGGTATTTAATCGATTTTATATTGCAAAAAATTAATAATTTCTTGATTTATTAATGGCAACACTGTCACTGAGTGTCTATAAAAGGCATAGTTCATTTTAGCTCTCCCCTTACTTCTATCTAAACTTTGTTAGCAGACAGACACTATACCTTCCACGTATCTGAATATATATTAATAAATTAACATCTATATTCTAAAGTATAATTTAATATCTGCATTTTATTTGTCGCTTATAACCATACCTCCTATAAATACATTTAAGGCCGTATTATTATATATGATCGACTTAGCGCGCTTTAAATCTGTATCATCGATTGTATTCACTTTAGGCATCAATAAAGATCAAACACACTGGATCCGATTACAGAAATCCAAATAACCTTCACCTGATTTAATTTTTAGCGATTCTAATTCTATGTTTATGCACGCTTCACTACGCGGGTCTCCAGAGTGTTGGGTAAGCAGTGCCTTAAGCTCGGACCAAGTCGTAACATCTTCGCGTTCTGATAAGAGCGCAGCCGCATTATCTTTAAGTCTACTTGTTAATACGTTGAAGACGTATAAATTTTGTTCATTTCCTTTAAAGCGGTCAATAACATATTGACATTTCCGTAAATATAAATTTAATTGTCTTTTATCACCACAAAATAATGGTACTAATTAAATGACTTCCTTAGGGATTTGTTCGATCGTCATTATTGCAGATTAATGACCTTGAACCGTTCACATAAAACAACAGCACTCAATTTTACACAAACTTATAAAATAACACACACAAAAATAACACAATAATATCACAATAATAATTTTATAACAGAAATAATCTGCACGAAATTATGCAAATTTAAATTATTTTATAAGAAATAAAAAGTTGTTAAATTTTGTGTAAAAGTTCATACTCCAAAATTTTAACACTTTAAAATAAAATTTATTAAATCTTTAATAAAAGTTACTCATTAATAATACATGAAAAATACAGGAGGATTAGGGGATCAAAGGATTGGCGAAAAGTTTTACTCACTGGTATAGAAATTTACCATTTATAAAGGCGATCGAGAAAATTATATATTTTTTCTTTTAAGTGGACTGTAAATCTAAAGAGTTCTGGTGATCGCCTAGAGGGTGGTGTTAGAAGGATGAACAGACGAGCTAGGAGCTAGGAGTGTGAGGACACGCACCTGGATTCCAGCAGCACGTGGCACTGGTTCTCTGACGGCGTGATCCGTTCAGCATAAAAACAGCGGCGTTCTGATGGCAGCACTGATATTGTCTTTCACATGTATCCACTAGTTTTCACTCGCGGTAATGTTCATCCTAAGGTAAGCAATTCTGAAGCGAAGCGGCGCGCGGCGCGGTGCAGCGCAGTGCGATATCTCCGCGATACAGTTTCGAAACGGACTGTCGTTTTCAAGATGGCGAAAATGGTCGCCGCGTGCGTTGGAGAGACGGAAAAAGGGATGATGCTCGCCTGTTCAGACAGTAACGTCAAAGATGACAGGACTATCTTTCTTCTATATTTCCATATTTCCCCCCGGCTTTAAAGGGTTGCCTTTAAAAGGAAACTAAATAAAATAAGCCGTGTTAGGTGTACTACCGCATAACCTATCCACAAGCTAATACAGCGTTATGAAATTAGATTAATCTAAATTAACTTTATCGGAATACTTATAACGAAAGTTATTAACTAAATACCTAAACTAAGAGAGAGATCCAACTTCGGGCTAGATCTCACTGAGTCGGTAGCGGACAGAGACGTACAACAGGGCGCACGTAACTACCCTTCGCGGTTTTTACAGTAACAACGCGGGTTGTACCGTCTTTAGACTTGTGCAATTTCACTATGATAGCTAAGGGCCATGAAAGTGGCGGAGAATTATCATTCATGACAATGACTAACGTACCCTCCTGTATAGGGGATGCAGGACTATTCCATTTAGACCTAGCCTGAAGCTGGTGAAGGTATTCTGAACGCCAGCGCCGCCAGAACGACTGCACGAGTTTATCAAGCAGAGTATGTCTCTGAAGCAAGCTAGAAGAGTCTGCTTCAGGAGCGGGAAGTGACGATAATGGCGCTGTGTTCAAGAAATGCGCAGGGGTTAACGCGGATGATTCAGCAGGGTCACTACTCAGTGCTGTGAGAGGACGCGAGTTAACTAGTGCCTCGACTTGAACAAGTACAGTTAAAAGCTCTTCATAAGAGAGGATCTGTTGGCCTATGACTTTGAAGAGATGCGTTTTGATTACCATGACCATGCTTTCCCAGCATCCACCGAAATGTGGTGAAGCGGGCGGAATAAACTTCCAATCAATGTGATTCATGGAAAGTTCTTCCTGAAGACGGGTCTGATACTCTCTGTTGAGAAACTTATAGAGGTCACGTAAATAAGAATTCGCGCCTACGAAACAAGTACCGTTGTCGGTATACAAACATAGTATAGCGCCGCGTCGCGAAAGAAATCGTTTTAGGGCTGCCAGAAACGAGACCGTACTTAGATCCGTCGCAACTTCAATATGCGTAGCGCGCGTCGTCAAGCATGTGAAAATGCATAGCCAAGCTTTACGGCTTTTTACTCCTCGACCACGCACTGGCGTGTACTGCAGCGGTCCTGCGTAATCACAACCGGTATGTGTGAACGCTTTATCTACCTGCTTGACGCGATGGCTAGGAAGGTCAGCCATGAGAGGAAAGACCGGGCGAGGACGGAATTTAAAACAGACGTTACAATTATGTATTCTATGGCGAATTAATCGCCGCGCAGCTACAATCCAATACTTATGCCTGAGTAAGGACATAAGCAACTCTGGACCGGCATGGAGATGTTTCCTGTGATGGAAATTCACAAGAAGGTCAACGATGTGGTGGTGACGCGGTAATAAACAAGAATGTTTATAGTTGTAAGGTTCGTCCGAATTAGACAGACGACCGCCAACGCGTATGATACCGTGCTCATCGAGAAACGGCTTGAGCTTAAGAAGCGCGGGAGAACAAGCTACATTATTTATTAAATTTTCAGTAACGTCACTAAAATAAACAGCCTGGACCACTCGCAACAATTTATACTCTGCAAATTCAAGGTCAGAGCTTGAAACAGAATCCCCTTTAGGAATTTGCCTAAGAAATCTACCGACATAAACGATGGCGCGTAGTAACTTAGACCACGACGACATGCGCAGTGCGAGTGCATAGATCGGAGATTCCGCGACCTTAACGACCACGGGATGAGAAACAGACTTCCGTTCGGGTACATCCTCGGCTTCTGCACTGTGGTCACAAGGTTCTATGGGCCACTCTGGCGGATCATGGGAAATCCAAGCAGGCCCACGATACCACAATGGATGTTGCAGAAGTTTAAATGGAGTAACCCCACGAGAAAGGCAATCGGCAGGATTCTCAATACCCGCGACGTAATGGAAACAAGTAGCGGGAACCAGTTCTATTATTCTAGTAACGCGATTGGCGACAAAAGTCTGCCAGCGGTGCGGAGAAGAATAAATCCAAGTGAGCGCTAGCTTGGAGTCAGAAAATGCGTATATCTTATTGACGGGGTAGTGGGGCGAAACTGTATCTTAAACCTTGCAGAGCAACTGAGATAGCAGAAGGGCCGCGCACAACTCCAGTCTCGCAAACGAAATGGTTTTCACCGGCGAGACCTTGGACTTGGCACAAACTAACTGCACCGAGTAGTTAGGACCAATGCGGACTTGCGACTCCGCCGTAAGCGCGTTCGCTGGCGTCAGCAAATCCTATTAGATTGACAGTACATCCGTCGACCAACCCAAGATGACGTGGAATAACAATTTGATTGAGCGCGGAAAGCTCAATACAAAATTGCTTCCAAGCGTCGACAATATGGACGGAAGGTGCGTCATCCCACCCACACTTTGTACGCCAAAGCACTTTGATCAAGAGCTTGGCGTACAAAATTGTGGGAGCCTCAAACCCCAGAATGTCCCATAATCGAGCCACTGTGGATAGCATAGTGCGCTTGGTGCACTCATCATCGGGCGGTGCGACGTCAAACCAGAAACTATCACGGGATTTATCCCAGCGTAAACCGAGAACCTTATGCGGTACTGACCTCTCAAACTCGATGTCTGGAGAAGCCTTATGAGAATCAGGCAAGTGCGCGAGAACCTCTTTACAATTGCTTGTCCATTTGACAAGATCAAACTGGCCTCGTTTGAAGAGCTGAATAAGCTCTTCACAAAGCACATAGCCACAGTTGTCTGCACTCAAATATAGATCAATGTAGATGTGATTCAAAAGAATTAGTGTCTAAACACATGTATTTAGGCTTAGTCATAGACGATCGTGTTAAGTGGATCGATCACATCAAATATGTTTGTGACAAACTAAGAGCCATACTAGCAAAATTTGTTCTAATTAAAAATAAAGTACCTTACACTACCTTACTTACACTTTATAAAGCACTAGGCGAATCCGTCATATCTTACGGATTAAGCAGTTATGGTCGCACCTATAGAACACACTTAGACTTAATTTACCAGCTCCAAATACGAATTTTAAAAACCATTGTACCCCACAAGATAAGAATGCAATATCGAAAGGATTATAGTGATCTGTTCCCATATTGTCAACTAATCCCTATTCACGATAAAGTGAAATACACATTATTAATTGAACAATTATTTAACAAAAAATTGCAAAATTATAATACAAAGCCCAACATGACACTACGCAGTACATACAAAAAACTCATAACACCTATAGTCGTATTTTTAATTAGACGAAGTCAAATGACGTTTACTGTGTTGTCAGTTTTTGATGAAATAAAAATAGTGTTGTGACAAAGTGAATGATTGAAAAAACTCCTGAATGAATAAAATTGCCTCGATTGTCTAGTGAATAGTTAATGTCCCGAACTGCCGATATCGGGTACGGGGTTCGAATTATAGTCGTGCTTTGTACATACCAACAAGTTTTCGACGACTATGTTCCTATAGTATCTACCTATACTGAATACCAATTGTTTTGAGCATGAAGGAAAACATTCAATTTTATCATAATATAGAAATAATATTCTTTTATAGTTTGAAATGATTAACTATTCACTCATTGTTCATTCATCTGATTGAACAAGAACTGAACGCATCACTATTACTTTAAATATGGCAACATTATTTTACAAAGTGACATGAACTAATGTCAGTTAGCTTCGTCTAATTAAAAATACGACTATAGTTTCACCAATTTTTATGGAAAACTGCGCTTAGCTTATATTATACCGGACGTAATAAACAATCTGCCACAACAGTTACAAAATGGTCTAACGCGTAAAAACATAAAATATAAACTTGAAGAATACTTTAGGGAAATTGAAGCTTAATAAAAATATAATATAATCTCAATAGTCAAATCACATAAAAAAAAACATGCTGTATATCATTCATAAGGCATAATAATATACTAAACTTAGAGGGTAAACCGTTTATGAAGGATGCGAGCGCGATACTTCGTGTTCATCTACCTACATTAATGGTATGAATGTCAAGTTGTCGACGGACCCAAGCAGTGTACAGAAAAACCTAACTTGGTTTATGATTACACTATGTGTACATAATTATACTTTGTCGCTGCATCCTCGAGATTTTCATATTCACCAAGTAGTCCACTCCTTAATGTACTGGGCATCGAACACTTTTTAGAGCAACTCTCAAAAAAAAAAGACTTTCAACGACTAACTTCATCTATAGTAGGTAGTGGGGGCGCGCGCGCCTCCCGCCTGTAATGTCTAAGCCATCATTCGCTTCTTGTGTTCGGGCATCGGAACGTCACGCATTTTGAATTATTCAGTTATAGTGTGTACAGTGTCATCTAGCATGGGTAAACGAAAACATAAGACTAAAGATCCCGAGAAAATACGCAAAAAGATACGGCGTTTGAAACGTCGTTTGATGTCAAGTGATAGCAGTTTTGATGGTGAGTAAAATATCTTTATGATTACACATAATTATTATTCAATACCTACACTGTATCGCGATGCGATTGCGGATTTTCTTTGACCGATACCCTCAGAATTGTGATGTAATTACAATCGATTTGCTAAGTTATTTTTATGAGTAATAGCATGGAACCGCGACGCGATTGCGGTCTTTTTTAGCGATACCCTCAGAACCGTGATGGATTATATTGGAATTTTATGTTACTTCTATGAAGTAGTATTGAATAGTAATGAACCACGATGCGATTGTGGTCTCCTATTCGTGAGTAAATATAGGCATTCGCAGTCGCGACGTGATTACGACCGTAACTTTTATCTTACAGATTACGAATCCGATCACTCAGATTTATCGGGTCCCAGTAGGCGCTCAGTTTTATCAATGCCCCAAGGGATGATGGATGACGATATACCTATCGACCCACATACCATAGATATTACTACGGAACCAAATAACGGGGATACTGAAAAAATCGTGCAATATATATAGAATCGATATCTTAGAAGCCCTAGGAGAACCTAAAGGGAAAATTGAGATTTACGCTCCTAAGATTAGAGATGAAATATCTGAACGTTGGGGTAGGATTGTGGTTGAAGGGCTTAGTAAGGAATCCATTCAGAAGTTTATGGAAAATATTAATTTTCCAGAAAATCTGAAATTACTTAAGGCCCCCGAGCTTAATCCAGAAATCTCGGCAGTCCTCTCGGAATCGACAAAAAATAGGGATAGACGCCTAGAGAAGGCTCAAAACCACCTAGGAAAGGGTATTGCAGCTATAACAAATTTAATGTCAACCCTGATAGAAGGTGAAGTCGACAGAACAGAGTTAATAAAGAAACTCTCGGAAGTCGGCCAATTACTATTAGATTTGCATTGCCAAAATACATCAAGCAGAAGGAAATTAATTATGTTTGGTTTAGATAAAAAATTTACGAATGTGGTACTAGGGGTAAAAAGAGATTCCTTCTTGTTCGGTGACAACCTTGGCGAAAAAATTAAAGCAAGAAACATGGCGGAGAGTTCTGGGTTACAGATAAAAAGGACATTTGAACCGCAACCGTCAACATCATATGCTAATCCACCAACCATGCGCCAGGTAAACTCGAGGGCCCCTCCCAGGGTACAGGATACCGGTTACCAGAGAGGCAAGCGGGGAGGGGCCAGGAATCAAACATCTCTTCGGACCGCCAGGCAAGCACCAGCGAGGAGCGACCAGTACAAATTGGGCCACACCAAGCTACCTTCCAGGCGTTAGAGGTAACTAATTATGCTGGTAGATTGAAACATTATTTGAATGCGTGGCAAACTATTACTAATGACCCGGTAGTACTCGAGTATATAACAGGATATAAAATCCCATTCGTCTGCCCCGCTGTTCAAAAACATGAACCAGTCGAGCATTCTTTTTCACCCATCGAAATCAATCATATACAATTAGAAATAATAAAACTTCTACAGTCTGGAGCGATTGCAAAGCGCCAATACGTTACTGGTCAGTTCATTTCAAGTGTATTTTTACTTCCAAAGAGTGACGGTAGCTTCAGGTTCATTCTTAATCTTAAAAAGTTAAATCTTTTTGTTAAAACCCACCATTTTAAGATGGAGGATATTAGAACGGCTTCAAAATTAATACGAAAATCAGACTATATGGCAAATATTGATTTAAAAGACGCATATTTCAAATTCAATTCAAATTTATTGCATTCCATAATGTTATAAATACAGGTGTTAAGGCTTAGTTCTAGATACAATTATGGACCCTGTCGGGCACAGCAAAAGTATAGTAAGAGAGAGGAGGAAAAGTGATTTTTTAGCAATTTATTTTATGTTATAGTATATATTATATAATATATTAATATATATTGTATCTAATTTAATTTGTCGTTTAGTTATAGTTAATGTAAGCAGTTTTTTTTATTCTGTAAAGTTATTCTTATTGTTTCTATCTCAATATTAATTATTTTTTATTTAGTATTATAGTTTGTTTATACTGACAATGTTATTTATATATTAAATCAAGATATGTATCATTTATTTATTTTCAATTTATTTTATATGAGTAGGTATATTTATAGCAATTATTATAATTAGGATATTATTAAAATGTATTTATTTGGTAAACATTATTTATCTTATTATTATATTCTAGTATTAAATAATTTTATCTTTTAAATATTCATTTATATTATAGTAGCATTTTTTAATTAGGAATAATTTTAGTTTATTAATAAATATATTATATGTTTCTACGTTTTTAATACTTTGTGGCAGCTTATTATATATTTTTATTGACATCACGTAAGGACTAGACGAATGCATACTTAAATTAGAAGTTGGTAAGTTTAATCTGTTTCTATGGCGTAGTATATATTTTGTTTGTTTATCCTGGCGTGTAGTATATGAGTCTGGGTATTTACGAACTAGTTTACATAATTCTAAGATGTACATACATGGCAATGTTAGGATCTTATGTTGCTGGAAGTATTCTTTACAGCTTTCTGTTTGCCCTATGTTTACTAAGATTCTAATCAGTTTCTTTTGTAGGATAAATAAGCTTGGTGCGTCTGTACTACCTCCCCACATGATAATGCCGTAGTTGAGCCAAGAATGCGCATATGCATAGTAGGTAGCAAGCGCAGTGGTAAGATTAGTAGTTTTCTTTATTTCGCGAAAAGCATACGAGAATTTTGACAATTTTGCTCTAATTTGTTGTATGTGTGGCTTCCAGGTAATATGTGTATCTATAACTAAACCAAGTAAAGTGAATTTGTTTACTATTTCTATTCTTGAGTTGTTGAATATAAACTTAAAATGTATTTGCTGTTTTTGATGGGGGTGAAACGTTATTATTTTAGTTTTCTGAAGGTTAATTTCTAAATTATGATTATTTAACCACTCTGTTGTTTTCGAGAGCAGGGAGTTTAATTTTTCTGTTAAATAGGTTTCATTAGGGCATGATATGAGCATAGAAATGTCGTCCGCGTATAATATAATATATTTTTTTATACCTATACACTCGTCCTTTAGAAAGTTCCTTAGATTTAAATTTCAAGGTCAGATATATGAATTTCAATGTATACCTTTTGGTTTGAGTTCAGCGCCCTTTGTATTTACAAAGATTATGAGAGTAGTAACTACCTTCTTGAGAAATAAAGGCCATCTTCTGGTTATATATTTGGATGATATATTATGTATAGATAACTCCTTTGAAAACTGCTTGAAAAAGGTTTTAGACGTACGGTTCCTATTAGAAAAATTAGGATTTATAATTAACTATAAAAAGAGTAACATCCAACCTAGCAAACTAAAAACCTTTCTAGGGTTTGAAATTGATTCAAAGGAAATGGCCCTTAAATTACCTTTAGTTAAACGACAAAAAATTTTAAAGTCTATTCAACATATTTCTAGGAAACATTCTGTAACTATACGAGAATTTGCTAAGTTCTTAGGGTTGCTTACTTCTGTATGTCCGGCTGTTGAATATGGATGGGTTTACACAAAACAGTTTGAGAGGGAAAAGTTTTTGGCCTTACGAGATTCAAAGGATGATTATGATAAAAAAAATGGTATTAAGTTCAAATTTAAAAAATAGTTTTACTTGGTGGGAAACTAATATAATGAACTGTTTTAAGCCTTTTCGCAGTAACCACTACGCGCTGGAAATCTTTTCGGACGCGTCGCTGACAGGTTGGGGTACCTATTGTAATGGGGAAAACTCCAACGGTTTTTGGAGCTTATTGGAATCCCAAGACCATATTAATTTATTAGAGTTACGAGCGGCTTTCATAGGACTTAAATGTTTTGCAAATAGGCTCACAAACACTGAAATTCTACTGAGAATAGATAATATGACTGCGGTTTCGTACATAAATAGAATGGGGGGAGTACAATATAATCATTTAAATAAAATAACTAGAGAAATTTGGCAATGGTGCGAAAAACGCAGCTTGTTTATATTTGCATCTTATATTAAGTCTAAAGACAATGTAGATGCAGATCGTGAATCACGTTATACAAATATCGACACCGAGTGGGAACTGTCTCACATAGCTTTTGACAAAATCGTAAAGACCTTAGGCCCTCCAGACATAGACTTATTTGCGTCCCGTTTAAACGCAAAATGCCCCAGATATGTATCATGGAAAAGAGACCCGGGTGCCTTTAATATCGATGCATTTACTTTGGATTGAGGTTGTTATTTCTTTTTCTGCTTTCCTCCGTTTTCATTGATTTTAAAATGCTTGCGTAAAATAATTGACGACAACGCCTCTGGAATAATTGTCGTACCTCACTGGCCAAGCCAGGCTTGGTATCCCTTATTCTTAGACCTTCAGTCTTCAGAACCAATTTATTTTCCACCCGACAAGTGTCTGTTATTCTCTCCTTGCAGAACCCCGCACCCGCTTTGGCGAAGCCTTACCCTGGTGTCATGCCGCTTATCAGGGAAGCCTTCTCACAAGACTCGTTGACACCGGAAACAATTAATCTAATGATTGCATCCCTTTCTCATAATACAGTAAAACAATATGATTCAGCGTTAGGAAAATTTTGGAATTTCTGTCAGTCTAATATGATTTATAATTGCTTTAGTATTTCAAACCCTCTAGCTTTGAAGTTTCTCACTTGCCAATTTCAATCAGGGGCTGGATATTCTACACTAAACACACTTCAATCGGCACTTTCACTTATTTTAGGAAAACGATTTAGTTCCGATACTAATGTTGTTAGGTTGCTTAAAGGGGTATTCAAATCTCGCCCATGTTTCCCAAGATATCAAAGTACATGGGATACTAATGTTGTTTTAGATTTCATTAGTAAATGGTATCCTAATGAAGACCTCCCTTTGCAAGTAATAACGAAAAAATTAGTAACTCTTCTCGCATTGTCGACAGCACAACGAGTACAGACGTTATCTTTGGTTAGAATATCCAACATTAAGATAAATTCAACTAATATTGATATAGCCATAGATGATTTAATTCAGACTTCGGCTCCAGGAAGGGTTCAGCCACACTTAATAATCCCCTTCTTTAATGAGAGGGCAGAGATATGCCCTTGCCTTTAGCTAGGACATTGATTTCTTACATAGAAATGACCAGTTCATTCAGGGGGACGGAGGAAACTGATCGGTTAATTTTGACGACTAAGAAACCATACCATAATGCAACCGCTGCGACAATTGGCCGCTGGATCAAACAGGTGTTGCGTGAAAGTGGTATAGATGTAAGCATTTACTCGGCTTACAGCACTCGTCACGCAGCAACATCAGCGGCCAATCGTAGGGGCGTTTCTATCGAGATAATTAAACAAGCCGCAGGCTGGTCAGGAAATTCACTAGTTTTCGGAATGTTTTTGCTAAGGCCATACTTGATGGTAATATTAAGGATCTTGAATAATTATGATTATTTTTTGGTTTAAGAAAAATAAACTGATTTATTAAAATAATGTTGTTTTGTCTTCTGTTGACTACGTGGCTCATAGGATTGGATATAGAAATGTTGGAGATTTTCCTAAAGCTCTAAACATCTACTTGGAGAATATGAAAATCTCCAGGATGCAGCGACGAAGTATAATTGAAGGTTAAACAAACTTACCTGAAGTGAAGTTTGACCGTAATTATACGAGTCGCTGCATCCGAAGAGATGTTCGGTCCCCCCCACCCGTAAGTTTCCTGCCATCACTTACCCTTAGAACTAAGTTCTATTAGTAACTTTAGAAAAATCTTGCTCTAAAATGAATGATGGCTTAGACATTACAGGCGGGAGGCGCGCGCGCCCCCACTACCTACTATAGATGAAGTTAGTCGTTGAAAGTCTTTTTTTTTGAGAGTTGCTCTAAAAAGTGTTCGATGCCCAGTACATTAAGGAGTGGACTACTTGGTGAATATGAAAATCTCTTCGGATGCAGCGACTCGTATAATTACGGTCAAACTTCACATCAGATAAGTTTGTTTAACCTTCAATTATAATGTAAAACTAATTTGCGTGTATATGTATAAATAAATTATACTATTGTCTTTTAGCTTTCTTAACGTGTCTCTGTCACTTTTCACTCTATCAAAGGTGTCCACTACCGCACTGCGTAACTAGTCACGATTTTCATGTCTACGGGTTTTTGTAATGTAAGCAAGTCTTTTGATTTCCGACAACAAGAAAAAGTCCAAAGGCGTTAAGTCCGGGCTCCTAGACGGCCAAGCCATGGGACCGCCGCGCGCCGCGGCTTATCCAGCTATCACCGAACTGAGTGTTTAGGTAGGCACGCACTACACTTGAATAATGAGCGGGGCAGCCATCATGCTGATAGTAAATTCCTGCTAAGTACGCTACAGGGATATCATCTAACAGCTCCGATGTTACCGTTCGTAACATGTTTAAAATCGAGCTGTTAGATAGCCTTCAATGAAAATAGTCACTATTAATTGGCCGTTATAATAACTGCCTACACATTAGCACTAAACTGAACTTGGTGATGGTCTTCCCGTATTAAGTATGAATTCACGACTCCATTAATATTCATTGTGCACAGTACAGCTGAACAATTGCTAAGTACTCCGCGTTCGTATATTCATACTGACGACACATTTTCGCGTGACAACGTAAAACGTAAGTAAGGTTGCATAACCTTACCGCGCGCGAGTTGCAGCAGAACTGGCAGTGGCAAGTGGCGGCCGGGCGCAACATCGCCGAGCGCACGCCGCCGGCGGCGACTCCGCGGCGCCGCGCAGCGTTGTAGGTAATAATAGTGCGTCCGAGTGGATTAAAGGCACACGTGTAGGTAAGTTAGCGGCAGCGAGCGCGGGCGGCTTTTATGTCTTTGTCGGCATGGTTTACTGCTTAGTTGTGTTAGTTGTGTACCTATGTGTGAGTAACATTGAATGATATCGATCGTAGTAATCGTAGTACGTTAAATTTTGTGGCGTTACCATGTATCCTGGTTTCGTTCTAGTTTTTTGTATGTCTGTCACATTTTTTATAAAAAAAAATATCTTTATTTTATTTAAATTTCACATAAATGGATTCCATTATTGATATAGAGTCCAAAATTTTCGATCCCGCAATAGTCATAATTTCACGGTGTATAGTCGCGAATGACATCATTATAGGCGCCGCGTAACTTGAGCGATGCATGAAGTTTGCGTTCTAAACAATAGAAGCGTCTAAGTGCAGCAGCGTATGAGTCACATACCGAATACGGGTCACCACAAAAAGGTAACGCCACAACATATCTACCACTGTCATCGCGAACAGTGGTAGCGTGAAAGTGTTCTTCACACTCGAGGTCCTTATGGCTCTGTGAGGGCGGTGCGGAAATCTCTTCAAGCTCCCAAAATCGCTTGAGAAGAGAATTAATATTATTTTCTTGAAGAACAGCACGACAAGACATGGTATAATTAGAAATATGTGACGTAGGTACGGTACCCATAATCACATACCCCAATACCGTCTCAATAGCGGGAGGTATATTACGTAGTTTACTGTGTACCACATTATGCAAAAATATATGTGGAAATATGGCGGCCCCTAACAAGACATCGATGTTTCCCGGCTGTGCAAAGTCAGAATCTGCCAGCGGTAACGTCTCGAGGTGTGTGAGTTGAGAAACGTCCACCTGCGCGCTAGGCAACGTGTCGGTAATACGTTCCACGATAAGCGAGGCAATGTCAAAATTAATGTCTTTATTAAAACGGGAATGTATTTTAACGTCTACGGAACCCTTACAAGATTTTTCCGACCCACCGATCCCTTTAATTATTAATTTCGTATTTTTATAGTTATTCCATAGTCCGAGGCGTTTGAAGCAATCAGAAGTAATAAAATTACTCTGTGAAGCGCTATCAAGTAAACAACGAATTGTATGTGGTCTGTTACTGATATCGTAAACAATAACCTGTACCATTGCCAACAAAACCGTTGTGGACTCCATACATTGCTGCTTTGCATCGCGCTGAACGTGACAAACACTTGAGCGTTCACTGCGGTCATACGCAATGGATGTCGTACACAACGATACCTCTGACTGGGAGGCGTGCGGGGCGGCCGTAGTACCGGCGCTTGGAACGGCTCGCGCTGACGTAACAGACTGGTCGGGTTTATTAAATTTAGTAGTAATAAGCGACATTTAGAATTACTAGAACAATCACTGGCTTTATGTTTTATGCTTAAACAATTAACGCAAGCTTTGTTTTCTTTCACACATTTAACACGAGCAGTCGGATCTAAATTATTAAAAGCGGGACATTTAAAATAATGTTCGTGTACAATATTATTGCACAGACACTTCGAATTATTATTGTTAGAATCTGAACATGCTACGTAAGACTGCGGGTTAGGAGGTACGGGATTACGCTTGCTATTTCGTGATTTATTCAACCTTAGTTTACCATAGATATCATTAGACGAGCTAGATGCACTAGGCTGCGTATTATGATATATTCGGCACTGATCTTTCATGAACGAAAAGAACCTATCTAGAGTAGGTATTTTATGATTACGTTCCGTCATCTCGAAGGCACGAACCGTTTCTGGGTCGAACTTTTTTAAAGCAAGTTGTAATAATATAAAGTCGGAAAGATCTCCCAATTTCAAGTTTTTAAGGGCGTTAACGGCGGTAATAAAGTTATATATGAACAGCTGGAAATTCGAAACAGAGGCGGGTCCGGACAGTTTAAGATTTAAAGCTTGATCAAAGTAGGTGGACGCGAGGACGCGAGTATCTTGATACCTATCAAGGAGTGACTGGAATATCACCTGATAATTCTCAGCACTGGGAGTTACACCCCATGCAAAAATGATGATGAATGCAAATACGGAATGCGCTTTCGGTGACAGTTTACCTAGTAAATAATACAACCTGTCAGCATCTGTTAGAGAGTCATTATCGTGCATTGTTGACTTAAAGCTAGCATAGAATAATGGCCAGTTCCGTATATCGCCATCAAACGACATAAGTTCGATTGGAGGTAGTGGCGGCGTTCGTACGGGCGGCGCTGTGATTCGCACTTCTACCTTCCAACTGAGATTGTATGCGCTTAATGAGTGTACGTCGCCCCAGCAAGAAAGTAGCTCCTAGAGTGATATGAGTGGTACAACGCTGTTGGACCTGTCTTTCACCAAACAGCCACACCAAAAACGAAATCGATTTCTGCCTTTCATCCAACAAGCAAATAGTTACAAATACGGAAATCCTAAATTGCTTAAAATTTAACTCCGACCACCGACCGCTACGAATAACACTGAAATTCGATTTCAAAATACTTAGACTACGTTTAATCAAGAACACTATCAGACGCTTAAATCGATAAATTCTAATTACCAACAAAGATCAGTTTAATATAGACCTCGCAAACAGTTTTACCTCACTTTCAGTAGACGTAGAAAATGTAGAAGAACAATACAATAGCACCTAGAATAGCATCAAAGTAGCCAGTAACAAAACTAAATCTCCAAAAAACACGATAAACAAACTCAGCAACTCACCAAAACAGTTAATAGAAGAAAGGCAAAAGTTGACATTACATTCACCACAGTATAACCAAAAAGATAAAGAAGTAAAAAGAAAAATCCGAAAAGATTTGAGAGCATATAATGTAAATTTAGTAAAAGAAGATCTAGAAAAGAACAAATCCCTAAAAGTTGCCATACAAGGCATAGAAAAAGGCCGACCTTGCATCGGCAGCTTAAAAGACTGTGTAGGAGTGGAGCAGGGGGATAGAGAAAATATTCTTCGTATAGCAGCGATTTTTATAAAGATCTTTACACCGATGACAAGAACTTGACTTCCCTACAAGAGGTTGAAGATGCTTACTTCTGTTCCGAAGAAATCATGCTGATCACGATATATGAGGTTCGTCTAGCGTTGGCGAACATCAAATACAGCAGAAGGCCTGGTGAGGACGGACATTACCACCGAAGCTTTGAAAGTTGGAGAACAAGTTCTTTTGAAATAAAACTACTTTTTACGGATTTTATCGCGGTATATTGATATTATTTTAACCCGACGTTTCGGATCCTTAATAGCATCCATGGTCACGGGCCGACTGAAGTGTTGGTCGTCTTGAAGTTATAATTACTAACAGCTACCTTACATTTTTTAATTATTATTGACAATCCGATTTACACAGAATGAGCTCACCGTGTCCTTCGGTCGTGCAGTTTGGTTCTTGGAATTAGATTTAATAGAATCTATGATGGGGTTCCAAGCAGGTGGTAATACCCAGCCATCTTCTATATTGAAATTTGGGTGTTTTTTAATTTCAATGGCCTCACGAATCATCCTGGGTAGGAATAGGTTTTCTTTTGCAAGGAGTTGGGGTTTATCAAATCTGATATAATGCTGGGGTTTATCTATGGTGTGTTCACAAACTGCAGACTTCTTCACTACTTCACAAGAAAGGAGATAAATCGAATCTATCAAACTACAGGCCCATTAGCCCTGTTTCGCACGTTTACAAAGCTTTCATAAAAGTCATCGAAAACGGAATCTTGGGTAAATTGGACCTACAGCAACCTGCCGAACAAGCTGGTTTCCGGCGCGGCCTCTCTACCACCGATCACCTTCACACGCTAAACCAAATAATTGAAAGACATTACGAATACAACCTCCCACTCTATTTGGCCTTTATTGATTGCACTAAAGCATTTGACAGTCTTCACCACAGTTAAATATTCCAAGCATTAGAAAACCACATATATAATATATCTTTTGAAAAATATCTACCTAGTACCGCATCGATCAAACTGCTTAAAACCGATACAAAAAGGAGTCAAACAAGGAGACCCGCTATCTCCAAAACTTTTACCGCCACTTTAAAACACATTTTTAGATCCTTAAACTCCAACTGGAGGGAGAAGAGCATTGTGATGGGTGATAGAAGGTTAACAAACCTTCGATTCGCCGACGACATCGTTCTTTTTTCATCCTCACTACTTGAACTCGGCTCGATGATTAACGACCTCAACACTGCAAGCCTCGGGTTGGGACTGAAGATAAACATGTCACAGACCAAACTCATGACAAACAGCACAAAACGAAAATTAGAGGTTGATGGGATAAGGATCAAATATGTCCATGAGTATATTTATCTGGGCCAACTAGTCTCCAGGCGCGATAAGAAAAAGAAGTTGCACGCCGCACCGAAAATGCCTGGAAGAGCTATTGGTCCATGAAAGATCTAATGAAAAGTGACCTGCCCCTTACCCTTAAAAGAAAACTCATGGACATGTGCATTCTCCCCGTCCTCACGTACAGTGCTCAAACTTGGTCTCTGACAGAACATCAAAAGTCCGCGCTCGGGGTTTGCCAGCGAGCCATGGAGCGCAATATTTTGGGAGTCAGGCTATCAGACCACATTCGAAATAGCATACTGCGCTCCATAACACAAATCGCTGACGTCGGTCAAAAAGCCGCTACTCTGAAGTGGAACTGGGCCGGGCATGTATGCCGTATGTCGAGCGACTTGTGGGCTAGACTTGCTACAGAGTGGAGCCCACAAGGCGTTAGACGAAGCGGGAGGTCCAGGCGGAGATGGCGGGACGAACTGGACTCCTACTTAAGAGATTGGGTCATAAAAGCTCTAAACCGTGAGGAATGGAAGGAAGGTAGGGCGGCCTTTGCCCAGCAGTGGGATCAACCGGGCTGATAAGAAAAAAGGAAAGTGTTACTAAAGTAGAACATAAGTGTATAATCAACTACGCTATCCACAGAATATACATGCTTTACAATTATTTTTATTAGGCACACAGATCTACGAATATGATATATGGAAGGTTGCAAAGGTTGTACCGGTTCAAAAAAGCAGTGATAATAATAACATAGGTAATTACAGACCTATTTCTATTTTATCCACCTTCGCCAAAGTTTTTGAATCCCTCATTTGCCCGTATGTACAGATTCATTTGAAACTCTATCTTAGTGATTCCCAACATGGCTTTGTAAGTTCCAGGTCTACGTGCACTAACCTGGTTACGTTTACCGAGGCGCTAATTGGCACTATTGACTCCGGGAAACAAATGGACGTGATATATACTGATTTTAGTAGTGCTTTTGATCGCGTGCCTCATAATATACTACTACAGAAGTTAGCTGCATACGGCGTCACTGGCTCTCTTCTTAATTGGTTAAAATCATATCTTAGTGATCGTTCCTTTTTTGTCGCACTCAATGGTTACAAATCCAACTCCTACAAAGTTACGTCCGGCGTACCACAGGGATCGCACCTTGGTCCGGTTTTATTCAATTTCTTTGTCAACGACATCCCTCACATGTTAAAATTCTCTGAGTGTTATATGTATGCTGACGACCTAAAATTTTGCAGAGTAATTGAGTCTAATCTTGATAGTGAGTTACTGCAGAGAGACATAGACACGTTAGTTAAATGGTGTGACGATAACGAAATGAATCTGAACACCAACAAGTGCTACATTTTAAAATTTTCTAGAAAGACTAAACTAATTCAGTCCTCTTACCATATAAAACATAACAGGATTCAAGAAGTAGAGCATATAAGAGACTTGGGAGTGGTTTATGATCGGCAACTAACGTTTGTACCACACATCGAAAACGTGGTTAAAAGAGCTTCAAGAATGCTCGGTTTCGTCATTAGAAATGTAACTTGCTTTCGTAACCACAAGACTAAAATCCTGCTATATAATGGCCTAGTCCGTAGTTCGCTCGAATACTGTAGCACAGTATGGAGACCTCACTATGCCACCCACACATTGAGATTAGAGCGCATTCAAAAACGATTTTTGTGGCACTTAGCGTTTTCTTGCAGAATAGCAAAAAAAGAACCATCATATGAAGGGAGGCTTCTGCATTTTAAGATGATATCTTTGCAAAAACGGAGGGACCTTCTGGACTTATCATTCTTATTTAAAGTCTTGCGGAACAAAATCGACTGTTCGAATTTGTTGAACAAGCTAAAACTTCGTGTGCCCGCGAGACAACCACGCGCTCCCATAACTCCCTTGTATCCTCCACCCCGTAGGACTGTACTTGGTGTTAGTTCCCCTATCCCTCGCCTCTGCAAATTACTTAACAGCTACAGTGATCTAGTTGATGTGCACGCTGACTCACTTGGTAGATTTAGAAATATTATTTATAAAAACCTGTAATCGTTTCTTGCTTCTCCTATGTGTTCTCGTTTTATGTATAATTAATTACAACTATATAATCCTAATATACACTTCATCCCGTTAGCATAGATTTGGTTAATATTGTTAAGGTTTCATTTTACTTATGTTTACTTGTTAACGCCCTCGCGATCGTCGCGAGCTACCTGTGTGCTACACGCACACAAGCATCATACAGTCGGCCGGCTTGCGCTGTCGCCCCCGCGTGCCCGCGCGCCTGCCCGCCCTGTGGCGCGGCCGCCGGTCGACCATTCTGGAAGCGTCGCCCACCGCGCGCGCGCCTTACACTTGTCGCGCGTCATTATTGTTTTATAACATCATTAATAAAAAAAAAAAAAAAAAAAAAAATCAAAGTGCTAACAGCTAAATTTAAACGCTCTGTTATTTTATTATTTTAAAAATCATTTAATCCAGTTAATATATGTTGTTCAATATCTAAAACTATTTGTAACCTCAAGTGCACTTAATCACTTTCAACTTTCACTTTCCTAACACTATTGAAATTTACAAAATTACATCAACTTCAACCACCATGGATCTGTATGCGAAGCTGAATAGCTGCATGGAGGAGCTGACCACCACTTTCACTTCAAGGATGGCACAGTATGAGGAGGACCTGAAGAATGCCAGCAATGAAGCAGCAACCCACAAAACAATTGCAGGCTTGTCCCGTGAGTTCACTGATTTCAAGACCCTTGTCTGGAAGACAATGAGCGCTCTTAAGTCTCAGATGGAGCTATTGGTGGTAGGTCTTGATCGGCATGAGATGGCATCCCGCTCAAAAGTTCTCCTTCTCCATGGCATTCCGGAGGACAAAGGTACAGACGCATTAAAGCAGTTCCTTAATGTTGCTTCAAGTAAGATGGACATGACTCAGATTGCACCAAGCCACATTACATCTTGTCATCGTCTGGGGAGGAACCTAAACAAGCCTCGCCCAATTTTAGTGCGTTTTGAAAGCCGTATCCTTCGCAATGATGTGTGGAACAACAAGGGTAGGTTGAAGGGCTCTGGACTGATACTTTCAGAATTCCTCACAAAACCCAGGCATGAGGTGTTTATGCACGCCCGTCAACACTTTGGGGTGAAGCAGTGCTGGACTTCTGATGGCAAGATCGTCATCCAGGTGTCCGAAAAATCCCGTCGCAAGATTGAGTCTGCGGCTGAACTTCATGAGCTGATAGAACAGTGTCCCAGGCCTGAGTCATCGTCCGTCAACACTGGTGTCGCAAATAAAGCAGCGCAACCCAGCAAATCGTCTTCGGCTGCTGATAAAAGGACTCGCAAGTTGGCCAAGTGATGGCTACCTACGTCGGGTATAGATTAATTTAGCTATTAATTTTTATTTTACTTGATGTCGGTATATGGCAGGTTAGTTTGTAATTCACTCTTATCATAATAATATTTTGACAGGAATGACATCTGATAGGTTTATTTTTAGAGTGAATGTCGTTCGGATACACACTTTTGCCTGACTCAAAGTCTTTTTATCCATTTATTGTTAATGTAAGAATATGGTATCAGTTGTTTCTATTATTTAAGCATATTTATTAACTTTTTTTTTTCTCTTCTTGTTTGTGTTCTACAGACAACTGGCAAGTGCATTGAGGTTTTAAAATGATATATCACGTACTAATTGATTATTATTTTACAGATACTTTTATATTTATTTCATATACTTTTATTACTCAATTTATCTATTTAGTTTATTATGATTGATGATATTGATGACAGTTTTGCTTCCTGTTCATCTTCCGGTACAGACCAGAGTTTTGCTAGTGCTTTTTCTGATCTTTCTGATGATGACGTTTCTGTTCATCTCCGTGACCAACTTTTTTCTTCCTTCTCATCTTGTGGAAATTTTTTAAATATAGTTCACATTAACGCACAGAGTATTCACGCTCACTATCCTGATCTTTTGTCTTCTTTTGACCCGAAAGTAGTCCATGCTATCCTTGTTTCTGAAACGTTTTTAAAACCGGCTCTCCCTTCCACTCAATATAGTCTACCAGGATACAAGCTAGTAAGAAATGACAGAACAGGCAAGGGATATGGAGGGGTCGCAATATATTTACGAGGAGATCTAGTTCATAAAGTGATCGATCAATCTCCGAATGAATACTCCAAATTCGCTGAACACCTCTTTATAGAAGTGGGTTTTCAACATTCCAAAGTGTTATTAGGAGTTTACTATAGTCCATCGTGTCATATTGATTACTTTGCTTCTCTGGAATCAAAATTGGAAAATATGTCTTCGCTTTATGACCATACTATTATCCTCGGGCATTTTAACACTTGCTTGTTGAAGGATGACTGGCGCAGCCGTAAGCTTCAGTCCCTTGTCTCTTCTGTTAACATGCAAATTCTTCCTTTAAATGCTACTCACAGGGCCCCTCACTGCTTGCCTTCTCTACTAGATTTAATTATTGTCTCTGACCCTAAAAAAGTAGCTACGCATGGACAACTTTCTGCTTCCTTTTCTTATCATGACCTAGTCTTCCTTTCCTATAAAATACGTCCTCCTAAACGCAAGGCCAAATATCTTTTACTTCGTTCTTTTAAAAATATTGATATGGAGCGCCTGGGAATGGACGCGGACAGTATTGATTGGTCTTCGATTTACTGCTGCAATGATGTGGATGGTAAAGTGATAGCATTCAACAAGATAATGATGGATTTATATAACAAGCATGCTCCGCTCAAAAGAGTAAAAGTCAAACACTTACCAGCGCCCTGGTTATCAACAGCCATTAAAACCCTAATGGCCAAAAGGGATAAAGCAAAGCGGAGTTATAGAAGTATGCCCTCGGAGGAACACTGGGAGTTGTATAAAAAACTCCGCAACCGCTGCAGTCGTATGTGTAGAGATGCCAAAAGACGCCACATTCACAGCTCGATACAAAATCTAAATACATCTCAAGTATGGCAATTTCTCAAGTCACTGGGTATTGGTAAAGTCTCATCTAGTAACAGCTCCGACATAGACGTCAATGTGCTTAATGTTAACTTTTGTAGGCCTCCAATTACCCTTGACACAAATATTAAGTCTTCATCTTTGAAATATCTATCCGATCTTCCTCTGCCACTAAATACTTCTTTCAGTTTCCACTCAGTTGTTGAGCAAGAAGTTAAGAAATCTATTTTATCCATCTCTACAAAAGCAGTAGGTGACGATGGACTCCAAATTCAAATGTGTCTTCCCATCCTGAACCAAATTCTCTCACCCATCACTCATATTATAAATTTTTCCTTGTTGACCGGCTCCTACCCTTCTTTATGGAAAAAAGCCATCGTACTACCGCTGCCTAAAGTCTCAAATCCCACCTTACTATGTCAATTCCGCCCCATATCCATCCTTCCAATCCTGTCCAAAGTCCTTGAGGGTGCTGTACAAAAACAGTTATCACAATACCTCTCCTCAAATAGCCTGCTAAATCCTTTCCAGTCTGGATTCCGGGTTGGCCATAGCACAGTTACAGCATTAGTGAAAATCACTGATGATATTCGACTGGCTATGGAGAAGAAACTGCTAACGGTTCTCATTTTATTGGATTTTAGCAGTGCTTTTAATTCAGTGGATTTTGATATCCTCCTAGGAATCCTTTCCTCTCTTAACCTCTCTTCCTCAGCAATTGAGTGGTTCAAATCTTATCTTCGTGGTCGCTCGCAGGTGGTCCGCGCTGGAGAGGTTAGCTCGGAATGGTGTGAACTGTCTGCGGGTGTTCCTCAAGGTGGTGTTCTGTCTCCTCTTCTCTTCTCCGTTTTTATAAACGAAATTACGAAAGTCATAACTTCTCAATATCACCTCTACGCAGACGACTTGCAGTTGTATCGTCATTGTAAAATAGACTATATCAAAGGTGCTGTAGATGCCATCAATGATGATCTTGAGAATATTCATCAGTGGGCAAACTCTTTTGGGCTTGTAGTAAATCCTACAAAATCTCAGGCCCTGATCATTGGTGGCAGATACATGTTGAACCTTATAGATTACCAGTCACTTCCTCCGATAATCTACAACTCAATCCCAGTGGCCTACTCTAAGTGTGTCAAAAATCTTGGCGTTCTAATAAACTCCACCTTAACATGGGAAGCACACATTGTGGAGGTAAGCAGGAGAATGTACAGTTCGTTCCAGTCTCTCAGACGACTTCAAAATTTCCTTCCTTTTCAAACTAAGGTAATACTTGCGCAATCACTTTTACTCCCACATCTTGACTATGCTGATGTCTCTTTTCTTGATGCAAAGGAGGAACTCCTAAATAAACTCGAGCGTCTGCAGAACCTGGGGATCCGCTTCATTTATGGGCTTCGGAAGTACGATCATGTATCGGAATTTCGAGCCAGATTGAAGTGGTTACCCATTCGGCGACGCCGGGACTTACATATACTTTGCCTTCTCTATTCTGTCCTTCACAACCCTAACTCGCCGTTATATCTCCGAGAGCGTTTTGAATACCTTGTCCCGAGGGACAAACTCTGTCGTGTCAGTTCTTCCCTTCTATTGCGAACTCCGGCACATTCTTCCAGCTGCTATGACAGTTCGTTTACTGTAAAAGCAGTACGGTTATGGAACTCTCTACCACACTCATTACGCGCTAGCCCTTCTCTGGACATTTTCAGGGGGAGGACTAGGGAGCATTTTCTGTCAGAATAATATGTCAATAATTGTAATATATATTTATTTATTTATATAGCTATATATACACATATATCTATCTATCTTTCTATTTGTTTACTCGTATGCTATATAGAATTTCTTTGTTATTATTGTACACTTTGTCTTTTTACCCTTCTTTTTAAAACTCTCTCACTCAAAGGTTTGCTGGAAGAAAATTCAATCTTGAATTAAGCTCGCCTTTGTGCACAACACTTTAAATGTATTGTTGATATATGTTATGTTGTATCTTTTTTTTTTTTGTGTACAATAAAGAATTAAAGTTAATTATTGTAATATCAGTAAACAGTCATTCGAATGCAGGTTTTTTATTCCTCTCTTCACACAGCGTCTATACAGTTATCGAACAAGTGGTCCTTCGAACAAGTGATGAACCAGTGTTGACCGCGTGGCGTGGTCACATGCAAAGCAGTCTACTGAAGTGAAGACAGGAATCGGACTGTGCTCATACATCGACATCCAGAATCAAAGAATCAAACCACAATCGAGACGACCAGCGCCAGACAAACTTCAATAAGCTCGTCAAAGAATCGTACCGATCGGGGACGGGTAAAGTCTGTGAGTTCGTTCCGATACATACCTACATAATTCTCATTATATCTCAGTAATCCTTAATATTTCTATAACTTTCTTATAATATCAAGATTCCACCCTTAAAGACCTCCTTACTTTCATACATATTACCCGGAAATATCAATTCGTTTTCTCAGAACATTTTAAATTTAAAGTGCCCCTCATTCTACATATTTTAGTCACGTCACAATATACGTGCATTCATGAAAACTAGTGTTCTGTTCAATGTTCATAACCTTTCAGTGGTCCAAAGTAAATAAAAATCAACTCATCTGTGCTATTTACCAGGTAACATATTTGCATTATATGTATATTCCAGTGTATCAAGTGTTCGCGAATCGTGAATTTCGCGAGCGTGTGGTGTGTGCCAATCTCGCGGGTAGCAGCCGGCCGGTCCCTGATGCACCTGCTCGGCCCTTCAGGGTCACCTTGAGCACGCGCATCGCGCTGCTTTATAGCCGCTCACGCACCGCATGACCTCGCTTAGCTTACAGATCCTTCTGCTGTGCTCATTTAAGTATCATCCATTTTTTCTTTGTTTACTTAACCTTTTCGACTAAGCATACTAACGTTCTGGGCGCCCGCATAATGCCTACCTATTGTTAGGAAACTGTAAATAATCTTTACTTAAATCAGCTACTTACCCATTATACTTGCCTCTCAAGTTATTTATCACGTTCTTTCTGTTTTTGGGCTTAAAATAATTATGGACATCAAAGGCTTAAGAAAAATACGCAGCTCACTTAAAACTAAACTCACCATTTTCAAACAGCATTTGGATACTGCCTTGAGCTGTGACAAGCTTAGCAATGTGCAGGTTCGTGAATTGTCTATTCGATTAGACAAAATCAAGGATATGTACAATGAGTTTGATTCTACGCAAACTGACATGGAATCCCTCACGGAATTTTCAGATGAGGAGTTCCAGGAGCGGAACAGCTTTGAAACCACATACTTCAAGGCTGTTGCGGTTGCAGAGGATCTTCTACGTCCAAAAGGGGAGGCCCCGGTGGGCCATGACAGTGATACAGGTACTGCAACGGGTCAGCCAAAGCTCAAATTACCCACTATACATTTACCTACCTTTTCTGGCAGCTATCGGGACTGGTTAGGTTATCATGACACATACACCTCACTCATTCATAACAATACATCCATACCTAAAATACATAAGTTTCATTACTTACGTGCATCACTAAAAGAGAGTGCAGCGTTAATTATCCAATCACTTGATTTCTCTGCTGAAAATTATGACACCGCTTGGCAGCTTCTCTGTGAGCGCTATCACAATAATAGGCTTCTAGTTAACAACCACATACAAAATTTATTTAATATAGATCCCATTGCTCGAGAGTCTGCTAAGGCCATCAGGAACCTGATTGACACTTTATACAAGAACCTCAGGGCTCTCAAAATACTTCACTTACCCACTGAACATTGGGATGCACTGATAATTCACATGGTTTCTAGCAAGCTTGATACAGTTACTTCCCGTGAGTGGGAGGAACAACGGAGTACAATAAAGGACACACCCACTTTGGCACAATTCACTGACTTTTTAAAAGGTCGTGCAGACATGTTAGAGACCATGGAGGAATCACAGGGGAAACCACGCAAACACAGTGACACCACATTCAATCGCCAAAAAACATTCATTGTTAGTGAAACATCTACACATAATTATAAGTGTCCCTTGTGCAAAGGAGCACATGCAATCTTTCAGTGCTTCAGATTCAAGGCTCTGCCAATAGAAAAACGTATAGAAAAGGCAAGAGAAATGAAGCTATGTATGAACTGCTTGCGCAGGGGACATGACAAAAATATATGCAGACTAGGTCCATGTAAACTCTGCTCCAAAAACCACAACAGTCTATTACATCTAGAGGAGAAGACAAAGCCAGCGACTTCTCAGAGCGTGGTACTTTCAGGTATAAAACAGAACACTGCCAACTCAGACACACATCCTGAAGTACAAACACACCACAGTGTAACATGCTCATCCACACATCAAAGCCATGTTTTACTCTCAACAGCCATGGTTGGAGTCAGTGACCAAGAGGGTCATACACACAAGGTGCGCGTGTTGCTTGACAATGGAAGCACATCCAGCTTCGTTACCGAGCAATTACGTGCCAAACTCAAGCTTCCTTGCTACAAAACATGTGTCTCAGTACAGGGACTCAACAAACAACAATCACACATCACAAATCGATGTGACATACAACTCCAATCACTCACAGACAGCGCATTCAATACCACAGTCAATTGTTTCATTGTACCAGAAATTACTCAGTTATTACCAACAACCAAAATCAACACATCACAACTAAACATTCCTTCACACATCCACCTCGCAGACCCTACGTTCCATACGCCGTCCGAGGTGCAGATGTTGTTAGGCGCAGACATATTTTGGCAGGTGCTCTGCAATAATCACATTTCCTTAGGAAAGCATAAACCATCCTTAAACGAAACAAGCTTGGGATGGTTAGTGTCTGGTACCATTCATACTGATTTTAACCCAGATCGGTCACATAGGACAAATCATTCATACACAAATAAATCATCCAAATCCACACATCCATACACTTAACCATCCTTAAACGAAACAAGCTTGGGATGGTTAGTGTCTGGTACCATTCATACTCATTTTAATCCAGATCGGTCACATAGGACAAATCATTCATACACAAATAAATCATCCAAATCCACACATCCATCCACTGGTAAAATACACACATACTGTTTAGGTGACCCTAGCATGCAAGATGTAATTCATTGTAATTTTATAAATTGCTCTGACTCTGATCTACAGAAAAAGCTGGATCAGTGTTTTGAGTGTGAATCAATTAACAACACTAGTAGTTTTACTAAAGATGATCAGGAATGTGATCAAATATTTACACAAACAACGACACGTCTGTTAAACGGTCGTTTTGAAGTAGAGATCCCATTCAAACAGTCACCATCTACATTAGGTGATTCCAAGGAAATGGCACTAGCTAGATTCCTCGCGTTAGAGCGTAGATTTCAACGCGACTCCGTATTTAAACATAAGTACATAGAATTTATGACGGAATACATTGAATCGGGACACATGTCTGAGAACACTTGTCAGCACGAGAGCGAGGTATCGTATTTTTTACCACATCACGGTGTCCTGAAGGAGACTAGCCTCACCACAAACCTACGGACAGTGTTCGATGCATCTGCCGTCACTGCTAATGGTATTTCTCTTAACGATATACAAATGGTTGGACCTACCGTACAAGATGATTTACTCAACATACTCATTCGATTCCGACAACATAAATACATTGTCACGGCAGACATTAACAAATTTTACAGGCAAATACTTGTAACACCATCACAACGATCATTACAACAAATATTTTGGCGTTCAGATCCCACCAAACCCATAAAAATATACAAACTTAACACAATAACATACGGCACTGCCTCCGCACCATACCTTTCAACCAGATGCCTAGTACAAATAGGTCGTGAATGTACTAATCCACTAGTAAGCACAACAATATTACATGACTTCTACATTGATGATCTTGTTACTGGTTCTGATAATTATGACATGCTGATACACACTTGTCAAGGAGTCATTTATGAATTACATGGCGCACACTTACAACTCCGTAAGTGGAGATCAAATTACACAAACATACTAGAAAAAATACATGGTGAAAGCAATGATGAACCTCTGCTGAAACTAAAAAATGAAACTATTGCAAAGATTTTAGGTGTAACATGGGATGTAAAGGAGGATGAGTTGCTGTTTTCACCATCATTGACAGGACACACAACAAAACAAACTAAACGCTCTATATTATCTACAATAGCACAAATATTTGATCCACTGGGGCTCATCAACCCATGTTTACTACAAGTGAAACTACTCTTACAAAAATTATGGATAAATAAGACTTCATGGGATGTTGAAGTCTCTGATGATCTGCAGAACCAGTGGATTAAACTCATGAGCCACTTACCTTATCTCCAACACATTAGAATTCCTCGTCGCGTGATCTGTAACCATCCAGTTACAATAGAGTTACACACATTCTGCGATGCGTCTATGCATGCATACTCAGCTTGCGTATACGTACGTAGCATTTCCAGTGACAACACAGTTCATGTCCATTTACTTATCGCAAAATCACGAGTAGCTCCTTTCAAAAGAAACATGACCATACCTAGGCTAGAGCTAGGTGGCGCTGTGCTCGCAGCACAACTTGCAAAAAGGCACGGTCGTCTTTAAGACTACAAATTAATAAGGAAACTTACTGGTGCGACTCTACTATAGTCTTAGGTTGGATTAAAATGTCAAAGTCTAAGTTAAAACAATACGTACTTAACAGAGTTAATGAAATTACAGACAATACCAATCCCGCTGACTGGAACCACATACCTACGGACAAAAACCCAGCCGACATAGGCTCACGTGGTATGGATTATGAACAGTTGCGAAACAACACGTTGTGGTGGTCAGGTTGCGACTTTCTTCAACATATTGACATAATCAAGCCACCACAGCCACAAGAATACACACAACCCTTACCCGAAACAAGGTTATATTGTCATATTACAATCAATCAAATGCCCACACTAGATTTCATGCATAAATATTCAACATTCACAAAATTACAACACGTAACAGCATACATTCATAGATTCATTCACAATTGCCGTAACCCAAAGCAATCCATGACTGGGCATTTACAGGTTTCAGAACTTGAACAGGCTATTAAGACCCTTTGTAAATTGGTACAGAGGGAAATGTTTGATAAACAATATGAATTATTAAAAAACAAACATAATTTTTCACCCAAGGACAAGTTAATTTCATTAAATCCATTTATAGATGACGAACAATTATTACGAGTTGGAGGAAGGCTCACTAACTCTAACTACGACTATGATACGAAACACCCAATGCTTTTACACGCCAAACATTATGTAACACAACTCCTTGTGAGACACTATCACATCAAACACATGCATGCTGGCCCACAGTTGTTACTATCAATCTTAAGACACAAGGTTTGGATTATTGGTGGACGTAATCTTACCAGGAAAACTGTACATGATTGTATAATTTGTTGTCGTTTCTCAGGAAAATCAATTCAACCCATTATGGGGAACCTGCCTGAGGAACGATTGCACATTGAATATCCGTTTTATAATACAGCTGTGGACTATGCAGGCCCAATTATGATTGCTGACAGGAAGGGTAGAGGCTGTAGACTAATTAAGGCATACATATGTGTATTTGTGTGTTTGGCGGTCCGTGCAGTGCACATAGAGCTTGTTACAGAGCTAAGTACAGAATGTTTCCTCGCAGCGTTGAACAGGTTCATTGCCCGCCGGGGTATACCTAAAAACATGTTTTCAGATAATGGTAGGAATTTTGTGGGTGCCTATAACGAATTATCAAATTTTCTAAAGTTAAACTCAAATATAATTTCTCTTAACGCAGCCGAGAATCACATTAATTTTCGCTTTTCACCCGCCTATAGTCCTCATTTCAATGGGTTGGCAGAAGGATCTGTAAAATCGATTAAACACCATTTAAAAAGAGTTCCCGGGCTTGCTAATTTAACATACGAAGAAATGCTGACGGTATTAGTACAGATAGAGGCGATATTGAACTCTAGACCACTCACTCCATTTTCCACCGATCCATCAGATCTAGTAGCACTCACTCCTTCGCACTTTCTTATCGGACGAACTTTAACGATGCTTCCCAGCCCCCAGGTACCTACAGAAATGCAGAGAATTCATACTCTGACAAGATACAAGAGAGTCGAATGTATAAAGGCTCTATTTTGGAGAAGATATTGTCGAGAATTCATTTCAGAGCTACAAAAACGCACTAAGTGGAGCAAGCAGGGTGAGCAGCTACACCTACATCAGATGGTGCTCGTGAAGGACGAGCGCCTGCCTCCTAGCCGATGGCTTCTGGGGCGAATCCAGCACATCTATCCAGGCGGTGACGGCGCCACTCGGGTCGTCGACGTACACACCACCACTGGGACTCTCAGGCGAGCCTACAACAGACTGGTCCCATTACCAGTATTGGAATTGGAACAGGAAGTTCCAACGCCGGCAGGATGTTAACGCCCTCGCGATCGTCGCGAGCTACCTGTGTGCTACACGCACACAAGCATCATACAGTCGGCCGGCTTGCGCTGTCGCCCCCGCGCGCCCGCGCGCCTGCCCGCCCTGTGGCGCGGCCGCCGGTCGACCATTCCGGAAGCGTCGCCCACCGCGCGCGCGCGCCTTACACTTGTCGCGCGTCATTATTGTTTTATAACATCATTAATTATTGTAATATCAGTAAACAGTCATTCGAATGCAGGTTTTTTATTCCTCTCTTCACACAGCGTCTATACAGTTATCGAACATTACTTATACTTTGTTTTTCCCCACAATAGCGCAATAATGCATGCTGTGCTTACCTGTAAGAGATTGTTACACTTGGTTATAAGCTTATTGGATGTATAAAATGTTGTTTGTATTAGTGTACTCAATCGTTGGTGAGCCAAATAAATAAATAAATAAATACAATGCAAAAGCTGTAAAGATACTTAATTTAATTAATTAAACCATTTAGGCGTTAGAATTCTCGATAGTTTTAAAGATATTACATCGAAATTTGTTAACTGACAACGAGAGTAAATCTATATTTGAAAAGAGAGTAATTTTTTGCCATACGACGCATAGGAGCGCGCACACCCGCGTTTGTGCGACAGGAAGACACAGCAAATAGCGGACGGGCGCGCACCCCGCGTCTTACAACAGTCCTAGGTACTAAATAACATATTAGTTAAGTCTGGGCAATCATATTTGTTATTACACAGGTTATAAAGAAACATAGTTTCCAATAGTGTGCGTCTAGTAGCTAAAGTAGTTAGTTTATAGTGTTTCAATAAATTATCAGAAATGGTTGATTTCCGGAAGAATCGATAGTGCGTAGCTTTAAGAAATTTATGCTGGACAGTTTCAAGGTGTTCAATGTATTTCTTATACACCGTGAAATTATAGGTATTGCGGGATCGAAAATTTTGAACTCTATATCACTAATGGAATCTATTTATGTAAAATTTAAATAAAATAAAGATATTTTTTTTTATAAAAAATGTGACAGACAAACAAAAAACTAGAACGAAACGAGGATACATGGTAACGCCACTAAATTTAACGTACTACGATTACTACTATCGATATCATTCATCAATGTTACTCACACATAGCCGCATATAAAAGCCGCCAGCGCTCGCTGCCGCTAACTTACCTACACGTGTGCCGACAATCCACTCGGACGCACTACCTATACCTTACCTACCTACCTACCACGCTGCGCTGCGCCGCAGTGTCGCCGCCGCGCCGGCGGCGTGCGCTCGGCGATGTTGCGCCCGGTCGCCGGGTCGCCACTCGCCAGTTCTGCTGCAACTCGCGCGCGGTAAGGATATGCAACCTTACTTACGATTTACGTTGTCACGCGAAAATGTGTCGTCAGTACGAATATACGAACGCGGAGTAATTAGCAATTGTTCAGCTGGACCCTCGTAAATCCATACTTAATACGGGAAGACCATCACCAAGTTCAGTTTAGTGCTAATGTGTAGGCAGTTATTATAACGGCCAATTAATAGTGACTATTTTCATTGAACGCTATCTAACAGCTCGTTTTTAGACATGTTATAAACGATAATATCGAAGCTGGCTGTTAGATGATATCCCTGTAGCGTACTTAGCAGGTATTTACTATCAGCATGATGGCTGCCCCGCGCATTATTCAAGTGTAGTGCATGCCTACCTAAACACTCAGTTCGGTGATAGGTGCTGCAGCCCGGACTGAAAGCCTTTGAACTTTTTCTTGTTGTCGGAAATCAAAAGACGTTGTTTGTACCCGTGAACATGAAAATCGTGACGAATTACGCAGTGCGATAGTGGATGCCTTTGATGGAGTGAAAAGTGACAGAGACACGTTAAGAAAGCTAAAAGACAATAGTATAAAACGGGCACGTTTGTGTATTGAACGCGGTGGACTCCAGTTCGTCGTCGTAAATAAACATTTTGCAGGTAACTTGTATGTAAAGTTAATTATTTTGTAAAAAGCTCCAATTTTTTAAATACGCCTGAAATACCTACCCAGTTTCTTGACTGTTCCAGCTATCTGTTTTTAATATTGATACAGTAAATACCTAAAGTTATGTCAAGTAAAGTATTTCTGGCGGTCCTAAGCCCGTGGAATGTATGAGGGAGAAATTGGAGTACAATTTATTCCGTGAAAATGTTGCCGCAATGATTGGCGCAGCGGCTGGACGAGCGACTGCTGCGCAAGGCGTCGCGAGTTCGATCCTTGCTCGGAAAAAAATTGTATGATCTGCAGGTAATTGTTCTAGATCTGTGTGTGTGTTAACTCTTTGCTTGGGGCAAAGTTAAAAAAACAAAAAGGTTTTTTAAAGCTAAGTACAATCGAGTTAAAAATCCATAAGCACGCTAAGGTTTACATTGCTATGAACTATACGAACTAGCAAACCAGTGTGTGTGCGCGTGGGCGTGTATGAGTGATGTCTCAACATAAATAACAAACACAAATGAACTGTCGTTACACTACGCGAAATAACATTATATTTCTGTTGCATTTAGAATAACTACGTCACAGTGTTCTAACTAGAGATGCAACGGATAGTTGTTTGGCTGGATACCGGATACCGGATATTCGGCCTGACCACCCGCCGAAGGACTGTCGGTGGCAGGGTTGCGCCGCTCTCCCTGCCTTCCGCGGCCTCGGCGGGGCCACAGCCGCTGAACTGTGGTCGCGGCGGGGCCGCAGGGGAGGAGAAGTGTCGGTATGTCGTCCGCCGCTCTTCCTATCCTTTGCGGCCGAAAACAAGGCTCAGGTGGAGCCGGAGTGGGTGGCGCCCACTCGAGAGGGAGATGCCGCGTCGAGTGTCCACACGCTCCGCTGCGTCGAGTGTCCGCGCGCTCCGCAGCGTCGAGTGGACGCTCCGCGGCAAGGCTGGGGACCGCAAGGGCGGTCCGCCACCGCCGGGGTCGCGGACGAATATTTCAGTTCCCGTAACCCCGGCACTATGGTGGTGAGACGAAAAGATCCCGTGTGGTTTTAGTCGGTAGTCACCCACTATGGGTGGAGTCCGACATATCCCCGTCATCTCCCCGGACGGCGGGGAATGCGTAAATGCATTTCCACACGGCTAACAAAAAAAAAAAGGCAATGGGTGCATATTCTAACAGGTCTGAGTTCGAATCTCATTTACGTGAGGTTGTTTTTTGTTTCTTTGAAACCATAAAATATTCGTTTTAGCCAAAAACTTGTTAGTTTTCATTAATTTTTTGAATGAATAAATTATTTCTATTATTATTAAGAAGTTAAATATTAGTATGTGTATTATTATTTAACTATTTATTAAATATGATTTTTAATTTATCGTTGTCGTGTTGGGGGGTGGAAATAAGAAAGTCTGCTGAATGATAACAAACATTTTAAGCGTTTTATTTATTTTAAAATAATAAACTGAGATGGTTTTGGCGTGAGTGTATATTTGTATGTATGTATGTAATAAACTACTATGATAATTGTGACGCCACATTCCTAATTAGATAAAAAAGTTAATTTGGAACCGTTCATAATATTTTTGTAGTATACCCACCCACTTAGTGAATTCATAATACCTTAACAAAAAAGGATATTCTAATAACACGTTAATACACACTTCTTATAGGTTTAATATATGATTTACACTTAGTGAAAATAATTTCTTATGTAACGTCATAATAAATGTATTGAGGTTATAGCTTAAGTGTTCATTTTCTTGGCGAAAAGAGGATTGAAACTAAACCCCAATTAAGGATTGTTAATCAATAACAGATAATTATGTTAATATTACTAAATGTTTATTTACACCGTCTAATCATATTATTTAAACAAAAACATCTAGGTATTTTGTATAACCCCCAATATTTTCAATGGAGTCAAGTAAACGTTTGCGCATGGACCCTATAATGTTGGCACATATTTCGGTCCCTAAATTTTCCCACACCTCCATACAATGGGTTTTGAATAGCTTCGTAATCGCTGTTGTTTATGTCTTTCTTCTTGTTAGCTGTGGTTTCACAATAAAGCATACAATAATTTCACTGATCACCCGGCGGAGATTATACACACATCTAGTACAAGATAGTTAAAATTATGTGATAAAAGCAATGACATATTATTATATAGACACGTCATGCACGAACATTACGGCTATGCAAAATGGCGACAGCGACTAATTTGTGCAAAGAAAGGGAGGGACACATTTTTATCTTTCACTGTTGTAGTATAATTTGTAAACACGTGAAGGCCTCTTGTTCTCAGGAAGTATAAAACTATTAAGCACGAATTATTTTTTCGGGACGTACCCTCGCAACGCTGGTTGGTGCGTCACTAAGCGCGATCCCGGCAATTGCCTTGATTTCTTGTTGCCATTTTAGAGAGCAGGTAACGTATCTATAGGTTTTTATATCATTGGATATAAGGTTTAAGTTTCGGTAAGTCCTTTTCAGAACGGATGGCGATAGCAGCGGCTGGAACATCTGCTCGAGCAAAAATAGTCCCATGCTTGATCCAGGCAAACTTATATCCGCTTTCTTTGGCAATATTTCGGACCTGGCGAAATAATATCTTGTTTTGCAATGTTAAGTGTTCGTTTAGATATATTTTATGTGGTGAACCTGGTATGTTCAGCTGCTCCGAAGTAATACCTTTGTGTAAGCGCACAGCAGAGACGAAATTGTCCCGAATAATTTGAGTGGAAAAATTTTCAAGTATGTTTTTCGGCCGCGGATTGTTAGGGTTCCGTTGCGGTACACGGTGTAGTGATATTACATCACGAGTAGACTATAAATAAATAAATAATAATAAATATTCTGCGACATTTCACACAGCACCATCTAGTCCCAAACTAAGCAGAGCTTGTACTATGGGTACTAGACAATGGATATAATACTTATATACTTTTTTTTTGTTGTAAATACATACTTATAATACATAGGAAACACCCAGACGAACACAAACACTTATATTCATCACATATTTGTGTCCCGTGGGAATCGAACCCATGACCTTGTGATCAGCAGTCCGGTACTCGAACCACTAGACCACAGAGGTTGTCAAACAATGGCTGTTTTATGATATTAGCAATATTTTCGATAATGGTTATCAGGTTCTCACCACGTTTTTCAGGCAAATTACTAATTTCGAGGTTACAGCTACGCGCTTTTTGTTCCATAGACGTTGAAGTTTCGCTTCTAAGGCTGCAAGTCGTGGTGCATACGTTTGGACATTCTGCTCAATAACCCGAACTCGGCTATGGACTTCCTGTGTACGTTTTTCAAGGTCATCACACTTGTCACTGATAAATTTGATCGAATTTTTCACGCCTTCGAATTCACGTAGCAAATTGGAGAAGTTATTGTCTTGCTCTCTTGAAATGACTTCAATTCATATCGGAATGCAAACCCCTGGCTGCGTGAGACTGGATTCCTGAATGTAATGCAGGGCGGTGGTGATTCTCTGTCTATAAGCGATCCGTCTACACTCATTACACCATCCCCAGGATCATCCACACTATGGTGTTCAAAAGTGCTGTTCATTATTGTTTTTGTGTAAACGCAGTCTCTGGCTCGTAGGCCACTCTGTGCCAGATGCACAATGTGTAGGTCCTTCATATCAGAGCTAACGCGGAAAGTGTGTCACACGCACACACGCGAAATGACTATTTTCTTTGTATAACTGAAATTATTTTTGTTTTTATCATTATTAATAATGTTTAATTTAATGGCTGATTCTTATATTGCATAAAATTTTAAACTATTAAAGCTGGGAGAAGACACTGGCTTATGTAACACAGGTTCATTAACTTAGCGCAGAAGTCAGGGCCTCACTATTGTTTGGAACATTGTATTATGTCAATAAAGAATTATTATTATTAAAAAAAAGTTGTTTAGATCGAAGTCAATAGATTAACTGAACAATGACTCATCATTAGACAAACAGGCTGAGACTTTAACACGAAAAGTCTTGATTTATTAACAGGTATAAGCAATAATGATTTCGAAGAACTGCAGGATGAAATATTACAATTAAAAGAACAACTTGAAATTACCCGAAATGAACTAGAGAATGTGATATGTGAAAATAACGAACTTAAGGAAATAGTAGTGCGACAGCAACTTCAAATTAATACGCTAAAGGATCTCTGTACTAGCCCCATAAAGTCGCAAATATTGCAACTACTGTCGGCAAGAAAAAGAACTAGGCATTCTATTACATATAATTTACGTGTCTTATGAAAGAAAGAAGAAGAGAAAATAATATTTATTAACACAGTCACGAACAATGCACACAATAACATAAAAAAAGAAAGAAAAAAAAAACATTGGACAATAAACAAACTCATTGTGTGCCCCACGGCTGTGCCAAATGGCCCAGTTCAGCTAAAAGCCAGACAACTGGTAAGCTGCCTGGCGCTGGTTTTCAACTGGACCAGAAGGTGAGTGTCACGGGTGCAAACCAGTTTCACGACGCAGAATTGCATGTGAATAATAAATAAGTACATCATAATATAAGAATATACGAGAGCTAATAAATATAATTATAATCAAACAATATACGTAAATAAGTGGTATGTAATATGTAAAATACACACACAAATATAAAATATAGCAACCTATTAAACACATATATATACAGTTATGTCCGCTAAGTAATCACGCGATCCCGGCCGCCGCGCACAGACCCCATCGCCCCGCCATCATTTAATACGGCGTCAGACATGATACAGGCCGGCCGGCCGGCGCGGCGCGGCGGTGCGCAGCGATTCTGCATGGACGCGCATACGCGTTTCTAAAAATTGCATTACAATTTAAGTTAGACGGCACCTGGACGGGAGTCAGCATCTATATTATAAGTTATATATAAGCAGTGCAATTACTAGTTCTGCGTGTCAATCTATACCCACATAGTGCCTAAAAAATGTGTGTATGTGTAATGTCCATTTTCAAATAAAACTCTCATTACTTTACTTATAAAGATGTAAGGTATACGAAACGCCGAACGCGTGCGCCGAGTGCGCACGCGTTCGGCGTTTCGTATACCTTTAAACCTTTAAAACTAAAAAAAAGGTAAACTGTATGAAGTTATTTTTTGCTTTTTAGTTTTTGAAGTTGGTTTTTCTTTTTTTATAAAAGTTAATTAAGTCATACGGAACTCTAATTCGTTTCTTGTTCTTAAATTAAAGTAGCCTAAGTTACTCCTTATAACGATGGTGAAAGTCCCTACAAAATCGGTCTGGCTGTTGCAGCAATTAGAAGGAACGAAGAGAGAGACAGACAAACATTTTAGAAATATTTTTTTTGTGTAATTACCGTATACACCGTGAAATTGTAGTCGTTGTGGAACCGAAAGGTGGGAAACTTATGATAATTAGTAGAACAAAAAAAAGTCTTAGATTAACTCTACTGTTTATAATAAAAAAGTTGGCAAGTGAAAAGAATATTTTCACTTGATCGAGTTTGCTAGTAGTAGTGCACCAATAATTCATTCAAAATCGGCCGCAGTCGCCTACTCGCTACTTATCAAAGACGCGCGGCGGCGGGGCAATGACCCGAACGCCAGCCAGCTGGTACTAAACGGCTGTCTGAGCGAAAAGTCCTAATAAGTACTTACGCGTTATTTAAAAGCTAGTAGGTCAATACTTTATTGATGTCATTTTATTATTGAAATAAATTTTATTTCGCAATACGATGCAGATGGCGACGAAATTGATGGTAGGTATCTACTTACACCTATCTACGTAACTTACCTATCTAGGTATAAATTGAAATACGACAAGATTGGCGCTTAGCGAATCAGCTGATACGAGATACGAACGTAAAACCTACATTCCAATTAAATAAAAGGGATTAAAAATTAAGTAGGTACCTAGGTATTACCATAGCTTTAAAAAAACCTTTATTTTTTAAACTTTTCCCCAAGCAGAGAGTTAACACACACACACAAAACAATTACCTGCAGATCATACAATTCCGTGCGAGGATCGAACTCGCGACGTCTTGCACAGCAGTCGCTTGTACAGCCGCTGCACCAATCATTGCGGCAACATTTTCACGGAATAACGTAAATTGTACTCCAATTTCTCCTTCATACTTTCCACGGGCTTAGGACCGCCAGAAATACTTTACATGAACATAACTTTTCAATAAATAACTTTAGGTATTTACTGTATCAACAATTAAAAACAGATAGCTGAAACAGTCAAGAGGTTGGGTAGGTATTTCAGGCGTATTTAAAAAATTGGAGCTATTTACAAAATAATCAACTTTACATACAAGTTACCTGCAAAAAGTTTATTTACACTTCCATGTACCGAAGCAACTGCTCGAAATGGAGTCCGCCGCGTTCAATACACAAACGTGCCCGTTTTATACTATTGTCTTTTAGCTTTCTTAACGTGTCTCTGTCACTTTTCACTCTATCAAAGGCGTCCACTATCGCACTGCGTAACTCGTCACGATTTTCATGTTCACGGGTATAAACAAGTCTTTTGATTTCCGACCACAAGAAAAAGTCCAAAGGCGTTAAGTCCGGGCTCCTAGCCGGCCAAGCCACGGGACCGCCGCGGCCTATCCACTGATCACCGAACTGAGTGTATAGGTAGGCACGCACTACACTTGAATAATGGGCGGGGCAGCCATCATGCTGATAGTACATCCCTGCTAAGTACGCTACAGGGATATCATCTAACAGCTCCGATATTACCGTTTGTAACATGTCTAAATACGAGCTGCCCGTTAGATGGCCTTCAATGAAAACAGGCCCTATTAATTGGTCGTTTATAATACCGGCCCACACATTTACACTAAATCGAACTTGGTGATGATCTTCCCGTATTAAGTGTGGGTTCATAAGAGCCCAGTAATGTTCATTGTGTACATTGTACAGTCCCACTCGAGTAAACAATGACTCATCTGTCCAAAGTATGGAAGCGTTACTATTATTTAGCAACCAATGACAAAGGGCAACTCTTGCCGGTGCATCGTCGTTGTTGATGACGTGAGCTCGACGGAAATGATATGGATGCAAGTTATTAGTATTTAATGTTTTCCATACGAAGTATTGGCTAACATTAAATTCTTATGCCGCCATTCTTGTGCTTCGCCGCGGATCCCGCTCGAAGTACTCTAGAAGAGCGTCTTCGATCTCCGGCGAGTTATTCAGGCGACCTCGACCTTGCGCGTGAGCTGGTACACGGAATTGCCCATGGTCGAGAAGGCGCTGAGTTGCAGACAAGATGGTATGTGGTGAAGGCACTTGAGGACTTTCAATCCCTCGTAGCCGCAGCGCATTTAAATGTTCCGGCCGGGAATACAACCGCCTGGCCTCTTCTAAATTGTAGTTGGCAACAGCGTACAGCTGAACCATTGCTAAGTACTCCGCGTTCGAATATTCGTACTGACGACTCATTTTCGCGTGGCAACGTAAAACGTAAACAATGCAACCTTATCGCGCGCGAGTTGCAGCAGAACTGGAGAAATGGCGACCGGGCGCAACGTTGCCGCGCTCTCGCCGCGCAGTTTTAGGTAGGTAATAATAGTGCGGCCTTGCGGCTTGGCGGCAACATGACACGAGTAGGTAAGTTGGCGGCAGCGAGCGCGGCGCGGGCGGCTTTTATGATTTCTGTCGGCTTTGTTTGTCGGCATGGTTTACTGCTTAGTTGTTTGTGTGTGTGAGTAACATTGAATGATATCGATCGTAGTAATCGTAGTACGTAAAATTTTGTGGCGTTACCATATATCCTAGGTTCGTTCTAGTTTTTTGTTCGTCTGTCACATTTTTTATAAAAAAAAATATCTTTATTTTATTTAAAATTTACATAAATAGATTCCATTATTGATATAGAGTCCAAAATTTTCGATCCATAAACCTATATAATTTCACGGTGTATACACCGTGAAATTATAACTATTGCTGGGACGAAAATTTTGGACTCTATATCAATAATGGAATCCATTTATGTGAAATTTAAATGAAATAAAGATATATTTTTTTTATAAAAAATGTGACAGACATACAAAAAACTAGAACGAAACCAGGATACATGGTAACGCCACTAAATTTAACGTACTACGATTACTACGATCGATATCATTCAATGTTACTCACACATAGGTACACAACTAACACAACTAAGCAGTAAAGCATGCCGACAAAGACATAAAAGCCGCCCGCGCGCTGCCGCTAACTTACCTACACATTTGCCGACAATCCACTCGGACGCACTACCTATTATTACCTACCACGCTGAGCGGCGGCGGCGCCGCAGTGTCGCGCCCGCCGCAGTGTCGCCGCCGGCGGCGTGCGGGCCGGGCGCTAGTTCTACTGCAACTCGCGCGCGGTAAGATTTACGTTGTCACGCGAAAATGTGTCGTCAGTACGAATATACGAACGCGAAGTACTTAGCAATTGTTCAGCTGTACTGTGCACATTAATGGACTCTCGTGAATCCATACTTAATACGGGAAGACCATCACCAAGTTCAGTTTAGTGCTAATGTGTAGGCAGTTATTATAACGGCCAATTAATAGTGACTATTTTCATTGAACGCTATCTAACAGCTCGTTTTTAGACATGTTATAAACGATAATATCGGAGCTGGTTGTTAGATGATATCCCTGTAGCGTACTTAGCAGGGATTTACTATCAGCATGATGGCTGCCCCGCTCATTATTCAAGTGTAGTGCGTGCCTACCTAAACACTCAGTTCGGTGATAGGTGGATAGGCCACGGCGGCGGTCCCGTGGCTTGGCCGCCTAGGACCCGGACTGAACGCCTTTGGACTTTTTCTTGTTGTCGGAAATCAAAAGACTTGTTTATACCCGTGAACATGAAAATCGTGACGAGTTACGCAGTGCGATAGTGGACGCCTTTGATAGAATGAAAAGTGACAGAGACACGTTAAGAAAGCTAAAAGACAATAGTATAAAACGGGCACGTTTGTGTATTGAACGCGGCGGACTCCACTTCGTCGTCGTAAATAAACTTTTAGCAGGTAACTTGTATGTAAAGTTGATTATTTTGTAAAAAGCTCCAAGTTTTTAAATACGCCTGAAATACCTACCCAGTCTCTTGACTGTTTCAGCTATCTGTTTTTAATATTGATACAGTAAATACCTAAAACTATGTTCAAGTAAAGTATTTCTGGCGGTCCTAAGCTCGTGGAATGTATGTATGAAGGAGAAATTGGAGTACAATTTATTCCGTGAAAATGTTGCCGCAATGATTGGCGCAGCGGCTGTACCAGTGACTGCTGCGCAAGGCGTCGCGAGTTCGATCCTTGCTCGGAAAAAAAATGTATGATCTGCAGGTAATTGTTCTAGGTCTGTGTGTGTGTGTGTTAAATCTTTGCTTGGGGCAAAGTTACAATAAAAAGGTTTTTTTAAAGCTATGTACCTCCTTAACCTAGGTACCTACTTAATTTTTAATCCCTTTTATTTAATTGGAGGTAATACGTAGATAGGTGTAAAGTAATACTTACCATCAATTTCGTCGCCATCTGCATTGTATTGCTAAATACAATTTATTTCAATAATAAAATGACGTCAATAAAGTACTGACCTACTACTTTTAAATAACGCGTAAGTACTTATTAGTACTTTACTTATTCGCTCGGACAGCCGCTATCCGTTTAGTACCAGCTGACTGGCGGGCGTTCGGGTCATTGAACCCGCCGCCCGCGCCGCCCTCACGAGGCGGCTTCAGAGTAGCGAGCTAGCGACTGCGGCCGATTTTGAATGAAATATTGGTGCACTACTACTAGCAAACTCGATCAAGTGAAAATATTCTTTTCACTTGCCAACTTTTTTATTATAAACAGTAGAGTTAATCTAAGACTTTTTTTTGTTTCAAAACACAATTTCATGGTTGAACAATTTCACGGTGTATACTTTTATATATGAAATTACAAACAGAAATTCCAATTTTAAGGAGTATAAAATATTTGCTTTGCATCAAGCTTTTATGTGAGTTCAACCTCTTTTGAATAAAATCGGATTGAGTTTTCAAGCATATGTCAAAATAAAAAGTAATTTAAATCAAAAGCACTAAGGAGTATTGATATCACCTCCAACACAATTCTCTATCTCTTTTTAATCCCGTCAGGGATTGAATTTCGATAAAATACGAAATACGTCTTCCATCAATTCTGTTAAAGAATGTTTATGCAAAATTTGAAGTACATTGGACCAAGGAATCACGTTGTCTCGTACAAACTGGGTCCCCCTATCCCCCCCCCCCCTTATGGGCAAAATTTCGGAAAATCCTTTCTTATCGGATGCCTTCTTCATACAAAGACTACACTCGCCAAGTTTCATTGAAAATTACAGAACTTTCATACTAACTTTACACCCCCGTTTTACCCTCTTAAGGGATGAATTTCAAAAAGGGATGTCGGAAATAATCATGATTAGGATCTTATAACCCAAATATAACATTTTATTGATATAAATTTGAAAATCAAAGAAATTTCATATCAACTTTGCACCCCCATTTTACCCCTTTAAAGGATGATTTTTGAAAAAATATTTTACACGTGTTTCATAACTTTCAATGAAAAACCTTCAAACTGAATTTCAATTGAATAACTTCAAAAACAGCAAAGTTACATACTAACCTTACACCCCCGTTTGACCCCCTTAGGGGGTGAATTTTCAAAATTCCTTTCTTAGTGCTCCCCTACGTTATAAAAGGAATCCCTGTGCAAAATTTCAAGTTTCTAACCCTTATAGTTTAGGCCCTGCGTGGATATGTCAGTCAGTCAGTCAGTCATTCAGTCAGTCAGCTTCTCCTTTTATACAGGAATATTTTTTAAGCAGTGCGCAAAAAAATTTTGGTGGTTCAGTATCAGTAATAGAACACATTTCCATTATTAGTATTTTTTTTTTTTTTTAATTTTTATCCGCCTTGAAATCAGCAATATATGGACACATTATCTTATTCGTAATAATAACAATAGGCACGCGCGCTAGCCTACTCACGCGCCGGCGTCAGTGGGGGTGAATACCGGGGGGGTGGCTGCGGGGTAGCGCCCGGGCACGGCCGGGCACCGGCGCGCGGCGCTCGCTAGTCGGCTCGTCGCACGCGCCCGTGACGTTGTCTTATCGCTTTCCCGCGCAAACCTGCCACGCGCCGCCCGCCGCACGAGTTTCGTACTGTGAGTTGTGACCGGTCACGCACGATGTCAGAGTTTAGTAACCGCGAGTTTTATGAGATGGTGCGAGTGTATTTATTAAGTGGCGAAAACTTACGTGCAGCTCGCAGAATGTATGCTGCAGAGAGTGTACCTCGAATGCGAGCCCATGGCATTCATAACCCCGCGGTCCCTAATGAAAGAACAATTTTAGCCGCTAATCAAAGATTGCTCGATCACGGTCAATTCAGGACACCCCATCATGCACAAGGTTCTGGCAGACCTCGACTATCTGTTGAACTCGAAGGAAACATTTTTGATTTCTTCGAGCGAGACCCAAGAGCGAGTACCAACGATGCGGCACGTCGCTTCGGTGTGAGCCAGTACGCGGTATGGAAACTGTTAAACACAGCCGGTCTCCATCCATACCATTTCCAACCTGTACAGAAACTCCATGACCCCGACCCCGCATCACGCCGAGTCCTCTGCGAGTGGCTTCTAAATCACCGCGAAGTCAATATCTTGTGGACTGATGAGGCGTTGTTCACACGTGTAGGACTCTACAATATCCACAATGAACACTGGTGGTCCTTTAATAATCCCCATTTGGTGCGGGAGACGCATCATCAAGTGCGTTTTAGCGCCAATGTATGGGCGGGGATTATTAAAAATAAAATAATAGGACCCGTTTTTATTGACGGCGCCTTGACCGGGCCACGTTACTTAGAAATGCTCGAAAACGTTATTGAAAATTTAATAGACGAAGTTCCGGTGGCTTATCATCATAATCTGTACTACCAGCACGATGGCGCTCCACCACATTACGCCATTCAAGTCCGAAATTACCTAAATGAGAAATACGGGCAAAATTGGATCGGTCGTGGCGGCCCCATACCGTGGCCGGCTAGGTCTCCGGATCTGACGCCCTGTGATTTTTTTCTTTGGGGGGAAATCAAGCGCCGGGTGTACGTAGAGGAGGCCCAAAATCTAGACGACCTTAAGTCAAAAATAATAAACGCTTTCGATACAGTGAAAAATGACATTAGTGTACTGAATAAACTGAATGACAATTTATTTAAACGTGCACGTTTATGTTTAGAAAGAGGAGGACTCCATTTTGAACAATTATTAAAATACAGTGATTAGTGAGTAGGGGTAAGCAATTATTTTTATTAACAATTTTAGGTAATCTTTTTGTATTTTTTTAGCTTATTTCAAGCTAAGATTTTTAAATTATTATTAAGAAAGAAAAATTCAACCTCAGGCGGGACTCGAACCCGCATTTTTCTTTTCGAACCGAATTTTTCTTTCTTAATAATAATTTTAGGTAAGTTATTTTTGATTAAACATTATTGTAAATACCAAGTTGATTCCAATTTTTTAAATACGCCTTAATGCAGAATTACTAATGCATACATTAAGAGTCAATTTTAATTTATTTTGGTATGTTTTTAAATTGCCATAATGATCATGAATGATCATGAGTTATTTTAGTGAAGAAAAACATTAACCTCGGGCAGGATTTGAACGGCACGGCATCTTACAGTGAGGTACGCCAAACGCTACGACCACTATGCCCCCGCGACTCCCACTCGCCAGGTCAAATGTTGCCTTCACATTCTGTATTACGTGATCATAATGATTCATTTTCTGTATTTTGATGGTCCTAAGCCCATGAAAGTATGAAGGAAAAATTGGAATTACTTAAAAATGTTTTCAATGTACTGGTCGTACAGACGCATGCATTTTTTTCTAATTAAAATCATAGAAATTAGACAGATTGAGGAAGCTTGTTATGCTTGCCAAGACCAATCGTACATTGTATCTAGCGCCGCGCTCCATACCTACCTACGCGGGCGCATTGAACTAGCGCACAGCTGATGTAGGTATAAGTAGTATATTATTGGGCATTCTACCCCACCTGCCGTTCCGGCTTCGCCTCCACTTCGGTGGGATAGAATGCCCAATAATATACGATCGAATCTTGTCCGCTTCGACATTACGTACCTGTTTATTTCGTTCACTGTCACTGTCTGTACGTCACATCACTTCGTTGAATCACAATGATAATTCATTATTTACTTGTTCAAACGAGACGGAATGCCTAACGGCGTACAATTACACAATAAAAAGATTACCGACGAATAAGCGCGAATCGTTCATCGCAACGTGATATAGACCGTTGAAAACTTATAATAACATATTGATAAACACAATATAACTGCCTCGTTAGTCCAGCGGTCCTAAGCGCGACTGCAACGCTAGAGGTCCTGGGTTCGATTCCTAGGTCGAGGAAAGTGTTATTGAGTTTTTCTGTAAATTACTCAGTATCAATCAGCTCGGAGTTTGGAATTGTGATAAAAAAAATTGTGATGTGTTTTAATTTGTGATGTGTTACGTTGTGATGTAAATTTAGATACTACGATCGAGTTTGCGTTAACATTTAACGCGAACGAACAACAGTACCAACTATCAAAGTTGTAACCAGACTAGAGACGAAATTCATCGCTCTAGCGGGAATCGAACCCGCAACCTTTGACACGAAAATCTGATACACAAACCTTCGCGCCAAATCTGGTCGTCGTAATAGCTATGAAATAAAACAACATAATGTTATCATGAAATCATGATTATATTTTGAAGTTAAATAACATTATACTTAAATAAACTGTAATGTATAATATTAAGTAGTAAATATAGGTTGTTCGTCAAACAACGTATCAGCTGACCGCATGAAGTCTTGAAGTTTGCGCCACTGAACAGAATCCTCATTCGTTTGGAACTTGACTCATACTAGTGCCTTTTTCCACAGCTCCATGGACTCGGTATCTCGCGCATCACTCGTCCTGTATATTTTAAAATCAACATAGTAGTTGCCAGATGTAGCATTTGATCGCCGTTCGTTACCATTAGCAACTCGATTCACGAAGAACGAAGACAGAACAGGATAACCTGTTGTGGATTCGCCGCGCTCACGACTTAGACCGAAGATGTCCAGAGTCTTATATTTTTTGCTAGAACAAAAGAATAAACATCGTACCATCACACAACCATATAAAACAATACTTCAACCTACATGTTTTCCTGTTTCTTTAATAAATAACCATCACATAAATAAACAAAATTATATGTATTCAGTTTAAGAACTTCTTAATATATGTAAAGAAAAAATATAATTTTCTTTAATTTAAATTTCCCGCGCATCAATCATCATCGAATGCGCAGTGACAGTGACATGACAAATGAATGAATTTAATTAGCTATGGAAAAGATAACCTAAAACGCATAAGACTCGTGATTGTGAATAAATTAATATTTAAAGTTTAAAATACTACTTAATTGTGATTCAGGAACTGACATTGTTAATAATAACATTAAATGTCGTTTCTTTTATTACAGGTATGTGGATTTTTGTAATGTAATGAGTAAATACACACTTTTATTTCATGTACCTAATATAATGAACAATAAAACTTTTATTACAGAGAAACTCAATTGTGTTTGACTGACTGTGTCGTTCTAATCACAAAACATATTGGAAATTACCTTATAAAACGACATTTACTGTCAAGAAAATGGAAAAGTTAAAGTTTACGTTTGAAACGAAACCATCAATAGACGGAAAGTCGAACTATATCGCCATAACCGCAATTGCCACGAAAGATGACAAAGTTTTCCTTATGCCTGAAGAATGTCAAGCAATATCACTTCACAAACATATCCAAACCTCGAAAACCTTCTTTACTGTGAAAAATACATTGAAAAAAAGATATCAATCTAGAAGTGTTTGGATAAAAACAACAGAAGAGATATTACAAACATATCTTGATGAGGATGGCAACATGATCTTTCAGGATCAATTTTTAGAGGAAATTACCCAAGAACAAATGGCTACTGGTAGTAAAAAGTGTTTAGAAGATCCTATAGTGAAGATTTTGGAAAAATTAGTTGAAAGTCAACAAAACAAAGAAAAACAAAGTATTAAAAAGTTAGCAAACAGGTTTGTCATTGAAAAATTTGATGGGAAAAGTTCAAGTGCATGTCAGTGGATGGAAATATTTGAAAATGAATGTGCAAGGTTTGATATAGTAAAAGAAGAAGAAAAAATTGAAATCTTCAGATTATTTCTTGAAAAATCATGCACTGATTGGTATTCGTCCATGATGATCAAGCTCGGCTTAGATTCTGAGTGGTCGGAATGGAAATCAAGTTTTTTGCAAACCTATGCGAACAAAGGTTGGACTGCTAGCAAGTATGCTTTATTTTACAAGTATCAATCGGGATCTTTGTTAGAATATGCAGTAAGGAAAGAAAAACTTTTACTTGAAGTAAGAAAAACAATAGATGAAGGGACTCTTATTGATATAATAGCTGCCGGTTTACCAGATTTTATTACAGATAGAATTGAAAAAGAACAAATTGTACATACAAAAAATTTATTTAGTGAACTTGGAAGATTAGAACATTTAGTTTCAAAAAGAAAATTTATCAAGAAGAAAGAGGATACTAAGCCAGATAAGAAAAAATGTAGTATTTGTGAAAAACTAAAGAAAGGGGTACGCTACCATTCAGAGGACTCTTGCTGGTTTAAAACAAATTTAAATACTGAAAAAGATAAAAAGCAAATAAAACTTATCAACAATTCAGAATTAGAATGTGAACTACAGTATGAAGATCAAAAAAACTAATAGTGCCGCCATTGATCAAAGTGAAATTAGTACTCAATAAAAATGTTGAAGTTGCTGGGATCTATGACTCTGGGTCTAATGTCTCTTTAATAAATTCAAGATTGTTAAAAATAAATAATAAGGAAGCCAGTCACCCCAACTCTCTCAATACTAATTTAAAAACGATTAATGGCGTTAAAAAGGCAAATGGCATAATAACACTTGATATAGCCATCTTTGATATGGAAAAAAAAATGAATGTTTTTGTAATAGACAAGGAAAATTTCGATTACGACTTTTTAGTGGGACTTGATTGTATAAAAGAGTTTTACTTAGTACAAAATGAAAACTTAGAAATTACACAGAAATTACCCATACAAAGAAGAGAAATAGTTTCTAAGGAAACAAACAAAACAGATATAATTTCTAAGGAGATAAAATCTGATAATTTAATAAACTTCAATGAAGACATACATGAAGAAGACTTCAACATTTGTATGAATCATCTAGACTATCAAAAACAGGCAGCGATTGATGAATTAATTTCAGAAAATAAATCTGTGTTTGCAAAGGACAAATATGACATAGGACAGGTAACGGATTATGAGGCACACATTGATTTACTAATAGAAAAATATTGTTTCAAGAGGCCTTATCGTTGCACAATAGAAGACAAGAAGGAGATTGAAGACCAAATTGCAAAATTATTGGAAAAAAATATAATAGAAGAATCATATAGCCCATTCGCAGCACCAGTCACATTAGCTTATAAAAGAGATGAGAATAAAAGATCAAGATTATGCATCGATTTTCGAGACTTAAATAAAATAGTTGTGCCTCAATCTCAGCCATTCCCTCTTATTGAAGACCTAATACTAAAGACAAGAGATTGCAAATTCTTCTCAACACTGGACCTAAATTCAGCATTTTGGTCAATACCCCTGCGTATCACAGATAGACACAAGACCGCATTTGTGACGCAGGAGGGACATTATCAATGGACCTGCTTGCCATTTGGCTTAAAAACCTCTCCAGCCATATTCCAGAGAATAATGTGTAATATAATACGGAAACACAAGCTTGGAGATTTTGCTGTATGTTTCATCGACGATATTTTATTGTTTTCTAAAGATTTCTCTGATCATATCAGACATCTAGAAAAACTCTTTCAAGCAATTAGAAGTGAAGGTTTAAAACTAAAATTCTCTAAATGCACATTTGCAGCAGATACAGTTAAATATTTGGGTCATGTAATACAGAATAATTCAGTCAGACCACTGAATGATAACTTAATATCAATACAAAATTTCCCTACACCGAAAACTCAAAAGAATGTGAGGCAATTCTTGGGAAAAATAAACTTTTATCATAAGTATGTGCCAAACATAGCCATACAATTGGAACCATTACATAAACTTTTGAGAAAAGGACAACCCTTTAACTGGACCGATGCATGCCAGGAGTCGTTTAATGAAATGAAACAAATATTGTGTTCTCAACCAATATTAACTATCTTTGATCCAAACCTACCTATTCACATATACACAGATGCTAGTATACTAGGAGTAGGAGCAGTATTAAAACAGACACAAAACAACAATGAAGAAAAACCAGTAGCATACTTTTCAAAAAAATTGAATGAAGTACAAAAAAGGAAGAAAGCTATCTATCTGGAATGCCTGGCAATCAAAGAATGTGTAAAGTATTGGCAACATCTATTAATAGGTCGGAATTTCACTGTATTTTCAGATCACAAGCCTCTGGAGAATATGAACATAAGATCTAGAACAGACGAAGAATTAGGAGATCTAACATACTACCTATCACAATATGATTTCCAAATTAAATATTCTCCAGGAAAATACAACATTGAAGCTGATTGCCTAAGCAGAAACCCGGTCCTTGAACCAAATGAAAACCTAGAGGAGCAGTTAAAAGTAGTTAACATAATAACACTAGAAGATATCCTAAAAGATCAAATAGAAAATAAATATATACAGTGCAGAGAAGACAAATTAATAAAGAAACAAAATGTTTACTACAAAAAAGTAAAGAAAAAAGAAAAAATTATATTGTCTGAGGAATTTAGCATGAACTTTATGAAAAGTGTACATACAGATCTGGGTCATATAGGAATTAAACAGATGCAGAGAATGATAAGCTCAGTGTATACATCAGAAAATATGATTAAAAACATAAAAAAAATCTGTGAGAATTGTACAGTATGTTTAAAGAACAAATCAAGGGGACAAATTAAATATGGGTTGATGTCCCACTTGGGTCCTGCCACAAAACCTTTTCAGATCTGCTCTATTGATACCATTGGAGGATTCGGAGGTTCCAGATCAACAAAGAAATATTTGCATCTTTTATTAGATCATTTCACCAGATATGCATATATTCTAACATCAAGTACTCAAAATGCTAACGATTTCATCAAACTAATAAGGAACTGCACAGAAAGTGATGACATTGAATTGTTACTGTCAGACCAATACCCAGGTATAAATTCTAAGGAATTCAAGAGATTTTTGGATGAAAAAAATATTCCCATGATTTTTACAGCAGTGAACTCTCCTTTTTCGAATGGCCTAAACGAGAGATTGAATCAGACTTTGGTCAATAAAATCAGGTGCAAAATAAATGAACATGACACAAAAATAACATGGACAACTGTTGCCCACAACTGTGTACAAAAATATAATGAAACAGAGCACACTGTTACTGGATATGCACCCAAGTATCTACTTTATGGCACAGATGTTAGGATTTTGCCAAATGACCTGAAACAAAAGAAGACTGACCATGATTTAATCCTGGCCAGGAAAAACGCTCTGGAAAATACAATCAGATCACACAATTATAACAAGACAATTTACGATAAAAATAGAAAATATATGGATTTCAAAGTTGGTGATACTGTTTTTGTAGAGAATGGACACAAGCTGAATCGGAAGAAACTTGATGAATTGAAACTTGGACCATACAGAATTATAGAAAAAATTTCAAACTCAATTTACAAGATAAACACTGACCATAAGAGATCAGAGTCAAACTTTTTCCACATTTCAAAGCTAACACCAGCTCCTGCCTATGATTGATGACCGTGCATGAGCAGACATCTTAGTCCCATCTTCTTTACGGGGGGAGATGTAAAGAAAAAATATAATTTTCTTTAATTTAAATTTCCCGCGCATCAATCATCATCGAATGCGCAGTGACAGTGACATGACAAATGAATGAATTTAATTAGCTATGGAAAAGATAACCTAAAACGCATAAGACTCGTGATTGTGAATAAATTAATATTTAAAGTTTAAAATACTACTTAATTGTGATTCAGGAACTGACATTGTTAATAATAACATTAAATGTCGTTTCTTTTATTACAGGTATGTGGATTTTTGTAATGTAATGAGTAAATACACACTTTTATTTCATGTACCTAATATAATGAACAATAAAACTTTTATTACAGAGAAACTCAATTGTGTTTGACTGACTGTGTCGTTCTAATCACAAAACATATTGGAAATTACCTTATATATATTTATTACATAGGCAGCCAAACCAGCTACATGTACGTAATGTATAAAAGATTGTAATATAACTTTATATGTATACACTGTGAATGTTGAATGAAACCAAGATAGAGCGATATCGCATTCCTTGAAACACTGGACATTGAAATCATTATAGCTGTTAACGTGAACGCATGATTAAAAAAAAATATTATTATTTATAAGTATAGCTCGTATGTCGTAGGTTATATTCACTTGAGTAAATTTATGAAGATTAAATAAGTACCTTGTAGTGGTAGGTGATTTTTTCAATGCTTTGCGCTTTCCAGTTACTGATTGACTGCGATTAGATTTATCTTCATGCACCTTCGACGACGTGATTAGTGAGTAGGGGTAAGCAATTATTTTTATTAACAATTTTAGGTAATCTTTTTGTATTTTTTTAGCTTATTTCAAGCTAAGATTTTTAAATTATTATTAAGAAAGAAAAATTCAACCTTAGGCGGGACTCGAACCCGCGGGTTCGAGTCCCGCCTGAGGTTGAATTTTTCTTTCTTAATAATAATTTTAGGTAAGTTATTTTTGATTAAACATTATTGTAAATACCAAGTTGATTCCAATTTTTTAAATACGCCTTAATGCAGAATTACTAATGCATACATTAAGAGTCAATTTTAATTTATTTTGGTATGTTTTTAAATTGCCATAATGATCATGAATGATCATGAGTTATTTTAGTGAAGAAAAACATTAACCTCGGGCAGGATTTGAACGGCACGGCATCTTACAGTGAGGTACGCCAAACGCTACGACCACTATGCCCCCGCGACTCCCACTCGCCAGGTCAAATGTTGCCTTCACATTCTGTATTACGTGATCATAATGATTCATTTTCTGTATTTTGATGGTCCTAAGCCCATGAAAGTATGAAGGAAAAATTGGAATTACTTAAAAATGTTTTCAATGTACTGGTCGTACAGACGCATGCATTTTTTTCTAATTAAAATCATAGAAATTAGACAGATTGAGGAAGCTTGTTATGCTTGCCAAGACCAATCGTACATTGTATCTAGCGCCGCGCTCCATACCTACCTACGCGGGCGCATTGAACTAGCGCACAGCTGATGTAGGTATAAGTAGTATATTATTGGGCATTCTACCCCACCTGCCGTTCCGGCTTCGCCTCCACTTCGGTGGGATAGAATGCCCAATAATATACGATCGAATCTTGTCCGCTTCGACATTACGTACCTGTTTATTTCGTTCACTGTCACTGTCTGTACGTCACATCACTTCGTTGAATCACAATGATAATTCATTATTTACTTGTTCAAACGAGACGGAATGCCTAACGGCGTACAATTACACAATAAAAAGATTACCGACGAATAAGCGCGAATCGTTCATCGCAACGTGATATAGACCGTTGAAAACTTATAATAACATATTGATAAACACAATATAACTGCCTCGTTAGTCCAGCGGTCCTAAGCGCGACTGCAACGCTAGAGGTCCTGGGTTCGATTCCTAGGTCGAGGAAAGTGTTATTGAGTTTTTCTGTAAATTACTCAGTATCAATCAGCTCGGAGTTTGGAATTGTGATAAAAAAAATTGTGATGTGTTTTAATTTGTGATGTGTTACGTTGTGATGTAAATTTAGATACTACGATCGAGTTTGCGTTAACATTTAACGCGAACGAACAACAGTACCAACTATCAAAGTTGTAACCAGACTAGAGACGAAATTCATCGCTCTAGCGGGAATCGAACCCGCAACCTTTGACACGAAAATCTGATACACAAACCTTCGCGCCAAATCTGGTCGTCGTAATAGCTATGAAATAAAACAACATAATGTTATCATGAAATCATGATTATATTTTGAAGTTAAATAACATTATACTTAAATAAACTGTAATGTATAATATTAAGTAGTAAATATAGGTTGTTCGTCAAACAACGTATCAGCTGACCGCATGAAGTCTTGAAGTTTGCGCCACTGAACAGAATCCTCATTCGTTTGGAACTTGACTCATACTAGTGCCTTTTTCCACAGCTCCATGGACTCGGTATCTCGCGCATCACTCGTCCTGTATATTTTAAAATCAACATAGTAGTTGCCAGATGTAGCATTTGATCGCCGTTCGTTACCATTAGCAACTCGATTCACGAAGAACGAAGACAGAACAGGATAACCTGTTGTGGATTCGCCGCGCTCACGACTTAGACCGAAGATGTCCAGAGTCTTAGATTTTTTGCTAGAACAAAAGAATAAACATCGTACCATCACACAACCATATAAAACAATACTTCAACCTACATGTTTTCCTGTTTCTTTAATAAATAACCATCACATAAATAAACAAAATTATATGTATTCAGTTTAAGAACTTCTTAATATATTTATTACATAGGCAGCCAAACCAGCTACATGTACGTAATGTATAAAAGATTGTAATATAACTTTATATGTATACACTGTGAATGTTGAATGAAACCAAGATAGAGCGATATCGCATTCCTTGAAACACTGGACATTGAAATCATTATAGCTGTTAACGTGAACGCATGATTAAAAAAAAATATTATTATTTATAAGTATAGCTCGTATGTCGTAGGTTATATTCACTTGAGTAAATTTATGAAGATTAAATAAGTACCTTGTAGTGGTAGGTGATTTTTTCAATGCTTTGCGCTTTCCAGTTACTGATTGACTGCGATTAGATTTATCTTCATGCACCTTCGACGACTCTTGGTAAACTTCACTTTCAGACTCGGACCTAAAAAAACAATTATGTAAGATTAACGGTTAAATTAAACAGATTAAATTTTATTGACAGTGAGATAAGTTCGTGATCATAATGGACATATTAGTTGCAGAAAGTAATGAAATCTAATAATTTTAAAATAAAGAAATAAGGAATTTAAGTATGTATAAACAATCTAAAGAAAGTAGCGTAAGTACTCAATTTATTGGGAGGTTTAAAGTAGAATTAAAGTAAAATTAAAGAATATTTTATAAGTCAGTAAATAACCTGAAAGCAGAATAATTAAGTTAATGTTCATACTTACATTTTATTAAGCTATTTGAATCGCTTCTCTGGGCTATGGCGTTGTGGAAACCGCTCTGAACTGCAGACTGTAGACTCTAGTCTGTATTACTACTAACACTACTATCACTGTATACTGGTCTTGATGATGAACCAACTCTTGTAGACGCGAACTCGAATTTGTTAAATGTTTATGAAAAGTATAGCTTTTATACTAATCGTTCAAAACTAATTAACTAAGAATTTTATCACAAAAGCATAGAAGTAATGATGCACATAGGACTTTCTGGTAAATTGCTTGTCTAAAAATAAAATGTTGCATTTTTATAATGTCGATGTAGCTAAATTACTTAGGGCTGACACACTTACATTAAGTTGATTCATTAATAATAAAAGTATAATATAAGTAAGTACTTAATTTGTACACATGCACAGGCACACCTATACACAATTATTTAACTTTCCTACTTTAACCACAAATCTAATTACAGTATAGTTATGTTTGATAAGTCAAATAAATAATCTGTGTTTTTATGTGACATGGCAGAAAAATATATTTAATAAAACTGTCTCATAAGTGGTTAAGTGCAACTGCAATGGTTTGATTCCTTTGTGGTTTAGTGTTATTGAGTTTTTGTATAAAATTCTCAGTAGCTACTCAGAGTTAACATAACAGCTAAGTATTGTAGGTGTACATCCCTACTGATTTACTGACTGTGCTATAAAAAATGATGATATGAATTTGGAACGGAAGACACGTGTAAGCGATGACGATATTAATTGAAATATAATATTTAATTTATTTGATTAGTAATCGAACACCTTTACTTGAATTACGTATTATTTGTTATAATCGATAATACATAATTCAAGTAAATGTGTTCGTAAAACTTAATCATATACTATTAAATTAGTAAAAATCGAAGATAGTTATTTTATATATCGCATTATTCTGTATAAGTAGTATTCTGTAGAACAGAATACATGAGTAAATAAATATACGACATCTCGATATTGTTCTTTGAAAATAGTAAGGTAATTATTAAACTATATTATTTAATTTTTTATTCCTATTTACTTACAAATAGCTTGTAGTGATAACCAGAGTATGTCCATACCATAATAAAATAAACCTTAGTTATGTTAATTAATTATTTTTTATTTTATTATTATTCTTTATCGTCAAGAAATTTTTAATATATAAATTTTAAATTTAATGTTTGTATTTTCAGAGTTATTTGATGCCTTACAACATCTTGGGGTAATGAGATTTATTGATAAACTGCTTCTGCGGAGCACGACATTTTGGAGATATAAATTTTATAATAGCTGATCAATATTGTGCATAAACTTGAAGGTACATATAATTATTATCAATATCTACTTAAGCCTAGTATTTTATTTGTTATTTATGCATATTTTCTAATGCCTTTGTATTATTTTCAGGATATATAAAGACTAACTACTTACTACGGCACTAAGATGACCTACGTGAAGATTTGATTAATATTTTTTTGTTTAACCTAGACTGAACAAAACGTACTGAGAGAAGCTGTGCTGGAAATAATCTTCTACTTCGCTTAATATTTAAGGTATATTTATATTGTTGTGTGCAACTTTAATCCGTTATTTTGATATACTGAAAATGCCTCATTGTTCGGTTTGCAATATACATATAGATAGACGTTCGTGGACTGGTCATTTACGAACTAATAAACATAAAAATAATAATGCTGTAACAATTAATGATAACGTTCAAATCCTTAACTCTGCGTTTAAAGGGCGTATTGTTAGTTACCGTATTATTGCGTCTAACAGCGAAGCAGTAAATTTGCCCGAATTATTTTTCAATGATATTCATGATCAAGTGAAATGTTTAATTGATGATTCTCTCAAAAAATATACAGCGTTAAAAATTAATTTTGAACTTTTTTCTTTATTCTTAATGTACAAAAATGATGTACAAGAGTTAAAATCTTTTGCGACAAAAAACTTTGCTATACATTTTAATTACGAGTTTGAAACTCTTTATAATACAATTACTACTACGTTATTGAAAAAAATTGAAGAGTTTCAGGAGAGAGACAGTGGATGGACGTTTCTTAGTAATTCCCATTTAGAAATTAATATCAATAAATATCAACCACTCAGCGGCTCTTTTTATATAGATTTACCTAAATTTATAAAAACCAAAAAAGCTTGCTTGAATATCAAAAACAAGGATGATTATTGTTTTTTGTGGTGCATAGTGGCCGCCTTATATCCTACAACTCGTCATCCTGAACGAGTAACATCTTATCCACATTTTCGAGACGTTTTAAATGTTAAAGGTGTTTCATTTCCAATATCGTTTTCGGATATCTCTGTTTTTGAAAAAAATAACCCATTTTTAAATATATATGTGTATGGTTTAAAAAATAACAGGGTAATAATTGGCCCCCTTTACAAACCTGAATTAGTTAAGAGGGGTACAACAATGAAGAGCATTCACTTACTGTTCCTAGAAAATCATAAATCATCTCATTATTGTCTTATAAAAGATTTGCCACGTCTTGTTAAAAATCAGATAACAAAACATCATAGTAAATTATATTTCTGTGAAAGTTGTTTATTGTTCTTTCCTACCCTTGAACAGATTGATAAACATTTGTGTGGAGGGATCGTTACTGTTTTACCAGAAAAGGGGAGTGTGATTAAATTTAAAAATTATGATAGAAAAGAAAATGTTCCCTTTGCTATCTATGCCGATTTCGAAACATTGTTAAATCCAATTTCCGTTCTTGAATCTGACACCGCTACTACGTCATGTTTACAACAACACGTACCTGCGGCATTCGCTTACAACATTGTTTCTTCATTAAATTATACTTTTGACGATAGTTTTAAAAGTTATCGTGGTATAGATTGTGTTTCAAAATTTATGGATTTTCTTACATCTGATGTCAAAAAAATTTATAAAATTTTAAATCAAAATCATGTAATGATATTTACAGAAAAAAATGCGTCTGATTATAAAGAAGCTTCTATCTGTCATATATGTGAAAACCTCTTATGGACAAATAAAGTTAGAGACCACTGTCATATAACCGGTAAATACCGTGGAGCCGCCCATAGACATTGTAACCTACAATTTAAAATACCTAAATTTATACCTATATTTTTTCACAATTTATCAGGGTACGATTGTCATTTATTCATAAAGAAATTAGGCGAAATGCCAGGTAAATTGAATATTATACCCAAAACCAAAGAAAAATATATTTCTTTTTCTAAATTCCTGCAGGTCACCGATAATGATTATGTACAACTCCGGTTCTTGGATTCATTTCATTTTTTAGGAGCTAGTTTAGACAAACTTGCTAAAACCATACCAATTGAGGATTTTATAAGTTTACGATGTCACTTTCCCGAAAATAATCGATTCAAATTACTTGCACGAAAAGGTGTATACCCTTATGATTATATGACTAGTTGGAAATGTTATGAAGAAACAATGTTACCGGCTAAACGGTATTTTTTTAGTTGTTTAACGAATGAGGAGATTTCAGATAAAGATTATAAACATGCTAATTTAGTGTGGAATGAGTTTAATATACAAAATTTAGGTGAATATACTGATTTGTATTTGAAAACCGATGTTCTTTTATTGACTGATATATTTCAAAATTTTCGTAAAACCTGTAAACAGCATTACAAACTTGACCCAGCGTTTTACATAACCGCGCCTAGTTTATCTTTTGATGCGATGTTAATGAAAACAGGTGTTCAGCTTGAACTTGTTTCTGACTTAGCTATCGTACGAATGATTCAAGATGGTATTAGAGGTGGATTGTGTATGTGCTCTCATCGCTATTCGAAGGCTAACAATAAATATATGAAAGATTGTGATGTAACAAAACCGCAGTGTTTTATAGCTTATTTAGACTGCAATAATCTTTATGGTTACAGTATGTGTCAACATTTACCTTATTCCGGATTTAGATTTTTAAATCAAAATGAAATAGATAAATTAAATGTGGAAAGTATTACAGATCATTCAGAGTGGGGTTACATATTAGAAGTAGATTTATTGTACCCTGAATATTTACACCAGGAGCATGATGACTTACCTTTTTGTCCTGAAAAATGCATACCACCTGGAGGAAAGACGAAAAAACTTATTTCAAATTTGTATAATAAATACAATTACGTTATTCATTATATTCACTTAAAGAAGTGTTTGGAACATGGCCTTATCTTACGTAAAATCCATAGAGTCATTACATTCAGACAAAGTGCATACTTGAAACAGTATATTGAATTAAATACTCAATTGCGACAAAAAGCAAAAAGTGTATTTGAACAAGATTTTTTCAAGTTATTAAATAACAGTGTTTTTGGGAAAACGCTCGAAAACACTGAAAATAGAGTAACTGTTCATTTAGTTAATCAGTGGAATGATAAAAATAATGTAACAAAAAAATCAAAATATGCAGAAAGGCTCATAGCAAACCCTTACTTTCATAGTGCAACAGTTTTATCCGAAAACTTAGTAGCAATCCAGATGAAACCAGATCGGTTAATTTTAGACAAACCGATTTATATTGGCTTCACTGTTTTAGAACTATCTAAATCACACATGTATAATTTCCATTATAATATAATCAAACCATTTTATAATGAGAGGGTAAAATTATGTTATACCGACACAGATTCGTTTGTTTACGAAATATATACCAACGATTTTTACTACGACTTAAAACACAAGTTTTTGGAATACCTTGATACCAGCAACTATAGCATTAAAAATGAGTTCATGATACCGCAAATAAACAAAAAAATACCAGGCCTTTTTAAAGATGAAATGGCTGGTAAAATTATAACTGATTTTGTTGGTTTGAGGTCGAAACTTTATTCAATAAAAACTGTGGATAAAATAATTAAAAAAGCTAAGGGGGTTAAAAGTAGCGTGGTACGTGATCTGAACATCACAGATTATGAGAATGTACTATTTAATAATGAGATTATTCGGAGAAAAAACATTTTATTTAAATCAATAAAGCATGAAATATTTACGCAAAGTGTTAATAAAATTGCGCTCTCTAATAATGACGATAAGCGGTTAATACGTCCAGGTAATATTGCAACCCGAGCATGGGGTAATTCATGTATTTTAAAGGGAAATTTAAATTGTTAAATGTTGTATAGATTATATATTGTTAGATTAAATTATGAGGTATGTAAATAATAAAAATACTTGTTTAATTTTTAAGATATTAATTATGATATAAAGGGTAAATAAATTTATTGATGAATCAAACTTATTTTTTTATTTCGTCCATTACGAATTCCACTGTAATTGTATATACATATGTATATCCGTTGTTGTCGAACCCGCAACCGACGGTTCGGAAACCAGTCACTAAACAGACTGCACTATTATATTCTAAGCTAAAGTAATTTTCTGAATAGTGTCTTAAATGTGAGGTAATAAGATTGATTTCACATAAACAGAAATCCTAACCATAATTTATTACAATATAGTAATATGAGCTCAGTGTTGTAATACATTTAGCGAACATGTGCCAGTTCATTGCACTGTAAATATATAAAATGTAGGTAAAGCAAGCTTGCAGTTTTCAATGGAACATTCTAAATCGTGACTTATGTGTTCTGAATTGAAAGTACATATTTATAAAACAACAAATTATTATATCCAAAAATAATTGTGCCATAATGTTTCATTCATAAAATAGTTGTCGTAGTGAAGACATCTAATAAATTAATTCTTAAATAATTACATATTTTATTTTAATTTTTGTACCTGTTGTAACCTGTTTAAACTTGTTGTACAACACACAATGTCATCGGTAAGTGTTTTTATAAATACCTAGTTATTTTTAATATCAAAACAATACTTTTGACAGAATACTTATTAATATTTTTATGTTTTGTTTTAGATATCGGATTCGGAAATTGTGTTCAGTCAGTATGGACAAGGACATTGTGGTCAGTTTTCTGAGGTCTTCACTGAAGTTCCAGAGACCACGCATATCCAAAAAGAAAAGAAATCAAGGCATCGACGAGATAAACAAACACGTAATATTGTGAAACCAACAAAATCGTTTGTTATGAATAGGATTCAGAAGAGAGGTCTAAAACTCATAAAGATTTCGGTTATCGATCTGTGCAATAACCCTCAAACGAGTGATAGTGATAGTGACAGTGAAAATGTTATATTAAATGCGCAATATGTAGTGCAAGATGCGGTTGATGATGTAATGAACGAAACGGAGGCATTAGTTAAAAAAATTGCTAAGTCTTTAATAGGTTATGATTTTTGTTAGTTTTGTAATTATTTAACTGTTTATTTTTATATTAAATTAAATAAATGATTTGACCTTATAAATGTGTCTTTATTTATTTATTCACTATATTCCACATTGAAAATTTATCAAGTGTAGGGTAGGGTTATGAAATAAAATAAATTTCCTTGAATTAAATTCATTTATTTAATCTATCTTTTAGGTACACTAGTTACATACCTACATTATACCAACACTTTAATAAAATATTTCTACACTAAACAGTACAAAATTAAGACAGAATTTATTTATATGTCATGCAATTTGAGAATCTATGAACTTTGCACATCGTAGATTGATAGTAGTAGATTTGCGTTAAAATAAAATAACTAAGATATTTTTCTTACAATATTACTCAGTGGTTTGTACTCAATGATACAATCGTTCAATATAAGACAGTAGGCAGAAGTTAGATCAGGTATTTCATCATTACTTTCTAACTCTACACGCACATCGACTACTGGTCCTGATATGAGGTTGTCAATTTGTCTAGAACAGTCAATAACAAACAGAGGGGCGATCTCCTTAAAGTCCCTTGTGTTCAACAATGGTTCAGATCGGCGATCGTAATACGATTGTTGGAAACGTGCATACTGCTCGTATAACAATGCAAATTTATCATCAATGAAATCCACGTTTAGATTCTCATAGGGATAGTAAGTTGAATTGAGGTATACTTTGACATCTCGTAAAGTACAGTGATCAAATCTAGACATATCAGCAGCAGAATTATTTTTTTTATTTGTTTGTAGACCTATAATTACATATCTCGGTTTTTCAATCTGAGATGAAGTTTTAATAGACCAAGTATGTTTTGTAGTTCTAGGCAATAGCGGGTATTCATATAAATCCCAATTTCTAAAAACTAATTGCAGTGTTTTATCCTTTTCCAAAATCTTCAATAAGTTTATCTTCTCTTTATCAGATACCTTAACATGTGGTACACGCCATATGATTTTGTTAATTTCAATATCGTTTATGACTTCTCCAGCATCGAGTTTCACAGCGTTCAAGTTTGTATTCGATCTCAACAATATCAGTTCATGCTTGCAATTAATTATAATTTTTTTGTAATCTTCACCGAATCCAAGAATGTTGCTAAGCGGTATAGATGCAGAAAATGAACCATTACTACTTTTAAAACCATGTATATCCCAACCCCAAGAACGACATGATTTTGACTCGCTTTCATTCATGGATAGCAATGATTTCATAGTAGTTGTAACGCCTGCATTTTTTATTTTATCAATCTCAACACCGTTCAGTTCATATCGAATATCTTGAAAAAGGTACATCAAAGGATTGTTTGTAAATTTAACACTAGTTTTTTCTTTAGTGGCAGTTTTAGTAACATTTACTATACCTTCTAAATATAATGTACTGGCTGATGGTAGAACATACAGATCTTTCTGATTAATAGGTATGCGAATCTCATCGTTTCTGTTGAAACTTGTTATGTATGGTTTGTATGAATGATATTCAATACCAATAATGCTATTATCACTAGCAGGAGAAGATAATACATCTAATAAACTCATTTTAGAAGACCAATTGATTTGAGGAATTTATGATTTTCTTTAGTAAGTTTCAGTTTATTCTTACAGTTTGATGTTGTCTTGCGGATAGCCCAAGACGCACTGTTTATTTTAGTAGAGGTACTCTGATATTTATTAGTTTTATTATAATCAATCATTTTTTTTAAGATGTAAATATAGCTGCACTTCCTCCCCACGTAAATTTAGTAAATTATTATTAATATCTAACAGTCTTATATTCACACTGTTAATTATATTTTGGTTTACGGGAAAGTAAATTACGTTTTTAGGTACTTCGATAATTCTATAACCAGGTGGTACATTCGGAGCAAACTCGTGAATGATATGACTTGGTAGACCATTAACATATGATCCGCTCACTATGTCACATTCTACCCTCACCACAGTCGTAGATAGAATGTTCACTGGAGACTGTGATACGTGTAATTTATTTGCTTCAACTATTTTTTTTTCAAAACCCAACAATCTACCAATAGAATCTTCTTTAGTAAAATCAATAGCTTTTGTGCAAAATATGTTTGTTTTTAACGTATTATTATTGCACTCTAATTTGATTCCTGCGTCTTGTATTTTTGATTTTAAATAATCGTTGATATCTTGCAGTTCATATGCTCCTTCAGGAATTTCAATAACGTTATGATCGTAATAAAATTTGTTATTTTTATTATCAATATTTGGTATAGAATTAAATGTAGATAAATATAATAATGCACATTCATACTCTCCTTCAAGTTGTAGAGTAGGAGAATAATAAGTAGATAGCACTGATGAGTTACCAGTTATTGACAGCGAGAGTGACATTATGTAAATGAAACTAAAAAATGTTTTATTCAATTTATATATTTATCCCAGAAGTCATACAAAAACGTTAAACATAAATGTCCACAATTTACAGAGTTAAAATTTTGATATCTCGTATAGTTATAAAAAACATTACAATTTTTAAAGTAATTTAGTAACTCTAATGGGGGTTTTAGATTGCCATAGCTATCAAAATATTCACAATATTTATACACTTTTACATAGGCTACCCAATGTGTTCCTTCATTGTTAGAATTATCCAAATTAACAACTCCGCTCTCAATAGGTTTGGGTTTGTTTGGTAATTGATCTTTCATGAACACACCTCTGAAATAAGGTACGTTATATGCATGATTCTGGATATCTATATTAGTAAGAGCACGATTAGGTAACCTCTTGATTAGTTTTTTGAACATTTTACAAACAATCCGTTTCCTTTCTTGTATGGTTTGACGTACAAGCCTCTACCCAACGCAATCGATTCCATCATTTTATTATGACGTTGAGATTCTTGTAAATTATTTTGAGCACTTTTGTAATCGTTTACTGTTTTTGCGATACCAGCTGCCCCGCCAGCTAAAGTACCTAATGCAGACAATCCAGCGAAAATTGGAATCAGCGGTAAAACACCTCCTGTTTTTGGTAACGGTATAATTCTAGGTACAGGAATCCGACAATTTTTTGAATACAACTTTTTTGCCGCTAAGTAAGCATACTTTATTACGTCTTCTTTGTTTTTCGGTTTTAACTTTTTGATCTGTGATCGAATTTTTGTTACTAAAGATCCAAAAGTTTTTAATCCAGATCCAGTTTTAAGTTTTGCTTTCATTGCTTTGCTTACCAACCAAGAAGCAATTTTTTCTCTTTTCCCTGCATCTGCTGCTTTTAATCGTTTATTTGCCATATTCAATAACTGTAAATCAGCTTGATGTCTGTTATACAAGTCTGAATAATTTGTATAGGCTATATCGTGAACTTTACAGGCTTCGTCTAATTGATTTATGCCTTTGTCTCCTCGTGCTAAACGTTTTTGTAATTTAGTGCCTGGTCCACAGTAATTGTAGCCTGGCAAATGAAGCTCAAATGGTAAATTATTTATTAAATTATTAATAAGTCCACCTCCTTGCATGGTTTGTATTATAATGTGAGAAAAAATAATAATAGATGATTAAATACCATTTATTATTTTAGCACGGTTCTCTTATCAATCCAACTATTTTCACTATCACTCAAACCTAGCCATTTAACAAACAGCTTACTGCCTTTTTTTCTTAAAACTTTTTCAATTAGGTAAATGTTGGGATGATTCGTTTTTTGAAGTTCTTGTTCATAAAAAGTACCTAAAATTGGCTGATTTCGAAGATCTTGAATATTATACGTTGTAGGCATAGTTTCATTTATTTTTATGATTTTAAAGATTTCTGTTGACCAATTAGGAGTATAGCCTTTATGAAAACAATTTTTATATTTACTTATGCGAACACGATCTCCGATTTCTAGTTTGTGTTTTTTAGGTTGTGTTTTCTTGTGTGATTTTAAAATATTTTTCCTTATTAGAATTTCATTTTCAATATTAACGTCAACCGGTTTACAGTCAATAGTACGGTGTTTTGTATTGTTGTAATTAAAGATTATACTTTCTAAAGGTTTTTCTATCCATCTATAGGTTCCATTTAAACTGAATGTTTTGTAGAGTTTGTTTTTTAAAGTTTTAATTACTCTTTCTGCAATCGAAGCTTTCTTAATTGAAAACGATGAATAATGATTAATATTAAAACGTTTCATTAATCTTGAAAATGTATCATTATAAAATTCAGTTCCTAAGTCGGTTTGTAAATGGTTAGGGGAACGATCACATGTACTTAAAACATTTTCAAATGCATTAGTTACTTCTAATTTTGATTTTGACTTCAAGGGTACAGTCCAAACATATTTAGAAAAACAGTCAATTATAACTAAGATGTAACTGAAACCTTTATTGTAATTTTTAATTTTTCTTAAATCAATAAGATCAGCTTGCCATAAGTCATCGATTCCTTTTAAAATAACACAACGACGTGCAAAGTTTTTTCTAGCTGTTTTATGTAATTCATTCACGACCTGTTGCTTTATCATTTTGAGACGGATTGTTAGTCTTCCTCGTACCACTGTTCGTTATTTTATGATCAATATAAGATGTCATACTTGTTTTTAAATGGTCTAATGAGGCTTGAATTTCTTTTGTAATCTCTATTTTTATTTTGTCTATTAATATTTGGACATCTTTTTTAGCGCACAAGTCATCAATTTTCTCATCTACATATTCCTTATTAGCAGCATCGTCTGCTTCAACAGGATTAATAACGCCTCGTAGTCTACTCATTTGCAAATTAAACTCGCCATTTGCAGTTTTTAATATTGTTTTGTCTGCGATATCAAAAATATCTGACAATCGCATCCTTTTGTGAATATGATGACCAAATTTATCTATATTCATTATGTGTGTACAGAGAGAATGCTTAAATGACAATGAAAACCATAATTATTTACCAAGATATTTATTAATTTATAAATTTTCCTTCGCGTAGTTCCTCTATAATAGATATTATTTCATTATCTAACCCTGTATTTCCAGCTCCTCGAGAAGCCATGAGTAGTTTTAATCTTTCAACTAATTCATTAGGATCATCCCAATAAATGTAGTCTACATTTTTATTCCATTTTTTCAGCATTTTCAGTCCTTTCCCTTTTTGAAATTTTAATTGATCGCTGCTGTCGTTTGGCAATTTAAATAGAGGTTTTATAACGTCCATATATTTTTTGCCTTTGTTGCTTTTTATTGGTTTTTTTGCATCATAGTCACGTCTATGAGCATTTGTATGAATCAACATTAATTTATAATTTTGTCTATCATTTTCGGTAACCAAATTTAAATCTGGATCTTTCTTTAATAAAAGTTCCTTTAGCCCTGGCGTGGATGAATATGTGTGTGTGCCTATTGTGATAGTTTTATTACCAATATTTATTTTAGTACATCCGAGCATTAACTTCCCTTTTTCATTTCTGACTCCGAAAGGAACATCATCTATCATTTCAGATGATAGAGACCATGATGAAACATTGTCGCCGACACCAACAGATTTGAACGAGTCGATACTGTTTTGTGAATTATCATCTGAATCTTCAGAATTTTGAATATAACCATGATCTTGATCATCAGTACCCACTTCAGGTATACTGGTATTTTTTTCCAAATCACTTTCAAATTTAACATATTCATCATTAGATAAATTGCTATCATGATGGTCTGCGTAATCATTATTTTTCAAATTAATATGATTTAAATTTTCGATGGATGTATTTTTGTTGGTTTGTGCTATTTGATTAAGTGGGCTGATTAACGGTTTAAAAACAGTTTGTAATGCTTTTTCATTATCATCTTCAATATTTCGCATTTTTCGGACCTTTTTCTTAACTGCTTCAGCAGCAGTAATAATTTGTCTTTTTAAAGATGTTTCCATTATATAATAATTGAATAAATGATCTACTGTCTTCCTTCACAGTTAAATTAGGAATAAACAATTTTTTATATAATTTTATATTTATATAAACGTTAGATCAATCAAAAACTACAAAACTATCAAAGTTTTTGCGATAGCCACCTTCATTCTTACGACAATCTTTATTTATAACTAGATAATTATAAGGTTCAGTCCATATTTTACTACATAACTCACGAAATTCATTCCATTTCATGTCTGTGTTTACGTGTTCATCATAAACATGACGTATATTAATATCATCTTGCTTAAAAAGAATAATGAGATTTGCATTATCTCTAATAAGCTGTTTGGGTACTTTGCTATATGTTTGATTTAAATAAAAACAATCTATATTTTTATGTCGACCCATTGCAAAATAATTTCTTATATTATTTTGGTTTTCACATGCTACATCATCAAATATAATAACTGAATCACATCTAGCTTCCTGTGGACTTATTACTTCCTCATTATCCTTAAATTTTGCAAACGATACATCTGGAACGTTAGCTAACACTTTTTCAACAAACACATACTTCGGTTGGTTTAGAGTTTTTGAGTAAACATATACATTACGAAACTTTAAACCATTCTTATGCAACAGCAAACCAATTACAAGATTTGTTTTTCCACAGTTAGATGGACCACATATAATACACCTTATAGTGTTTGGTAGTAGTTCACCGTGTCGTCGTTTGCTGTTTTGTGATTCCACGCAAATGGAATCAAGATGAAGTGAATGAGGTTGTTTAATGAACTTCATAATAACACGTCCGATGCTATGGGTAGTTATACTAACAATGAGTCAAATTGATGGATATGGTTATTTCTTAAAATTTATGATAGTATTAATTTAATTTTACTTTATACATCATTGTACTAATGATAGCTATTGCCTGCGCCTAGTATGCAATTATTTGTATTTTGTTGCTATAACATTTCTGTTAGGCTTTGGTTTAGTCAAATTACTTGGAATGACGAATTGTGTTTATTTATAAAATATAAACAGGTACGTAATGTCGAAGCGGACGAGATTCGATCGTATATTATTGGGCATTCTATCCCACCGAAGTGGAGGCGAAGCCGGAACGGCAGGTGGGGTAGAATGCCCAATAATATACTACTGGTATACTTAGGCGCGCGCGCTTTGCCGTGCGCTAGCGAGTAACCATAAAATCTATTTCAAAGTACACATCTTTCATTACCGATAACTTTGATAATTTGTACTAAGACATATCAAAATAAAAAAATGGTGTTTAATAAAAGTCGTTTAAGTTTCAATTGTCAAAGTTTGCGCACTGAATAAAAAGTGATCCTGTATATGGACTTAACAAAGGCTTTTGATTACGTAAATCATGATATATTATTAAATAAATTAGAGGCTCATGGTGTAAGAGGGAACGTTTGGAGTTTGCTAAAATCCTATCTGAGTAACCGACGGCAATGCACCCAGATTACACGCATATGCCCAATAACATGTAAAGAAACCGTATACTCATCAACATATCGCGAAATTACGCAGGGTGTGCCTCAAGGTAGTGTGCTTGGTCCTTTATTGTTTATCATTTATATTAACGATCTCCCTAATTTTATAGAACATAATATGGTTTTATTTGCAGATGACAGTACAGTAATGTTTACTAATAAATGTAAAAATAAATTAGAATCAGATGTAAACCGAACACTTGACATTATAATTAATTGGTTAACCAATAACAATTTATTAATTAATCTCAATAAAACTAATATTATGACATTCAGAAATAGAAAAAATAATTTATTAGATTTTGACATACGTTATAATGGACAGCAAATACATGAAGTTGATAATACGAAATTTTTGGGCCTAAATATTGATTCGAATTTAAATTGGAGGTTTCAAGTTGAGAGTATATGCACCAAGTTATGTCAATTTTCATACGCACTTTATATGCTTCGGAAAGTTGTGAACCAATCTGCAGTGCTCACCGCATATCACGGGTATGTTGAGTCGGTATTGAGATACGGTGTAATTTTTGGGGTAATTCGGTAGATAAAGAAACGGTGTAACAAGCGCCATCTATCATCATCATGTAGCATGAGTAAATCCAGCCACTCGCACAGATTGGAATACACCATGTTATAAAATACAATCATCATAGACAACTAACGCCATCTATGAACACTTCAAGATATTACGATGCCACTACAGACGTGTATAATAAACGATAATCAAGATTCCGCACACATGCAAACCTGCCGCCCATATAAACCGTGGAGCTGCAAGCAAACGCATTCATTTTGTCGCTAGGAACCTCAGAGAGCGGAGGCCCCGCTGATCCCTCTCGGAGGAAAACCTCGACCTGACCGGCGGCCCCGCAAGCCATCAGGTGTGAGGATAGCTAGGGAAACAAGGGAGTGCGAAGGCCCCGTAATTCCACCCCTTGCTTCGCATTAGGGTTGTTTATGTAATGTTAACCATTGTTTGTAATTAAGTCAATAAAATCACCTTTATTAAAGTATACTAGTCTTCTTAATTACACACACATACGCCACCCTACAATTGGCGCCCAACGTAAATTTATACAACTACCCAAGATAAGAAAAAATAAAATAAAAAACCAACTACCCACACAAGAGGGTATGTCAAGAAAAATGACATCGGTCACTATGAATGAAGAGCAACTCAGTCGGCTCATAGAATCGATTACGTCAACAGCGTTATCATCAAGTGAAGATCATATAAACCGTATTGTTCAGAGTTTAGCTTCTACATCTATCACTTCAGAAATGAATCGCAAAAGTTTCGCTAAATGTTCATCCCGTTATAACGGAGTGAGAAATTACGATAAAGTTGAAGAATTCATCAGCGCCATTTCAATTTTTAAGAAGATTGAAAATATTAATGATGAAGACGCCGTAGAAGGTCTAGGGCTGCTCCTCACTGAGAATGCATCAACGTGGTGGCAAGGTGTGAAGTCGGAAGCTAAGAATTGGGATACCGCTATCAAACTAATTCGAAGCGCATTCGCCCCAAAGAAACAGCCTCACGAAGTTTACATACAAATCTTTTCAAAAAAACAAGGAGAATGTGAGCCCATTGATACCTTCTTATGCACAAAACGAGCTCTTTTAGCTCAACTTACTAAGCGGTACAAAGAAGATGAGCAGATTGATCTCATTTATGGTCTTCTGAGCTATAAAATGAAGAAAAATGTGCCGCGACATGAAGTAAAAACATTCACTGAACTCCTTTCAAAGTGCCGTCATTTCGAAAACCTGGAACGTGAAGCGTCACGGTCAAACTCGCCACCGCCAAAAATTAAAAAATGTACATTTTGTGGAAGGCGTGGACATGTTTTCGAAGACTGCCGCAAGCGCAAAGCGGAAGAAGACAAAAAAGGTAAAAATCCAAGTTCCGAAACGACTCTTAAATGTTATGGTTGTGGCACTCCTGGAGTATATCGAAGCAATTGCCCCGATTGTAAAAATAAAGAAACTCCACCCAAGCCGGTAGGATTTTACTCGATGGTACCTGTACCTGTACAAGGTGGCGTAAAAATACCTACTATTGAGATAAAGATAAAAGACCAAACGGGCTACGCGTATTTAGACTCGGCAGCTCGGACAAGCATCGCTGGCTCCACATTATATAAAATATTAGTCGCAGCAGGCGCCTCCTTCACTCAACAACCATCAATTGTAAACTTGGCAGATGGAAGCCGGAAACAAATTACCCTGCTCCACACAATCACGGAAATTATAATCGGCGGTCGCTGTATTCCCATCACCATGGCAGCCATGCCAACCGAGGAGGATACTCGTACGCTGTTGGGAATAGACTTCCTGGAAGCAGCAGGTATTATTTTAAATTTGCCGCAACGTTGTTGGTTTTTCATTGATAAACCAACACAAACTTACGACTTTTTGCAACTGAGAAGTGAGCCGAATATAGACATCATTAATCAGAAACTGCCATCCAAACTCGCAATGAAGTTAGACTTTGGTAGTGATAATGAACCGTCAAATAACGACTCGCCAGATGAAAACATATCGGAGTTTATGAAATGGGCAAGAGAACTGACATTGTTATCACCGATACCAAGTACACCCCCCAACCTGGTATCAACGGTTCATGAAGATACTTCTGGAATTCCCTGGAAACTGATCAAATTCGACTCACCTACAAAAATTTCACGCCCTCGTGAACCAAGAGCCGAAAATGAAGACGTGTTGAAACGTAAAGATCCACGTATTAAATACTTACCAATAAATCCTATTCAATTGTATTCTGTTGATTTATTTCTCCATGACGACTGTTCCAATATAAATCTACGAAACGATGAAGGCGAATTACTAACTACAGATGAGAGGCTTCAATTAAACAATCTTTTAAATAAATATCGAAATGTTTTTAATAAAAATGGGCCGCCAACATCTCACATTACACATAGCATCAACACAGGTTCTCACCAACCAATCGCAGTCAAACCATATCGCATGTCTCCTTTGCGTCAACAACAACTTAAGACTAAAATTGAGGAAATGTTATGCAATGACATCATTGAGGAGTGTGATTCTCCCTGGTGTGCCCCGGTAATACTTGTACCTAAAGGAGATAAAGACGTAAGAGTATGTATAGATTATCGCCGTTTAAACGAAATTACAGTACCAGATCGATATCCGTTGCCAAGAATGGATGATCTACTGCATCAGGCAAAAGCTATGCCTTTTATGACTACTATAGACCTACAATCAGGTTACTGGCAGATACCTGTACATGTAGATGATCAGGAAAAAACAGCATTTATTTCACCATTTGGAACATATAAATTCAAACGAATGCCATTTGGGTTACGAAATGCACCAGCAACTTTTCAACGATTAATAGACAGATTAATAAGAGGGCTAAAAACTACGCACATACTTGCATACTTGGATGATCTACACCTCAGATCATACACATTTAAAGATCACCTAAATGACTTAGAAGACATCTTTAAAAAACTAATAGAATATAACCTGCGAGCAAACCGAGAAAAAGGCAAATTTGGATGTTCTAAAATAAAATACCTAGGACACATTATCGTCCCAGAAGGTATAAAGACAGATCCAGAAAAAACTGCAGCAATTGTGCAACTATCACCACCTGCAAATCTTAAACAATTAATGTCCTTCCTACAAACAGCTTCATGGTATAGAAGGTTCATACAAAACTACGCAGAAATTGCAAGACCTTTAACCAACTTAACAAAAAAATCTATTAGCTGGGAATGGAAAGTAGAACAACAAAATGCATTCAATGAAATAAAAAAAGCGTTAACTACTAGTCCCATACTCCGACAAGCGAATAATAGTGAACCATTTGTATTAAAAACTGATGCAAGTCAATTCGCTATAGGTGCAGCTTTACTGCAGGGGGAGGGTAGAAACGAGCATCCTGTGGAATACGCCAGCAGATTACTTACTCCCGCAGAAAAAAACTACACAGTAACTGAAAAGGAAGCACTGGCAATAGTATGGGCAGTGGTACGATTCAGAGGATATATTGAAGGTACTAAGTTTATAACAATTACCGATCATCAGCCATTGAAGTGGCTAATGAGCCTCAAAACCCCAACTGGTCGACTTGCAAGATGGGCACTGCAACTACAACCATACAACTTCGAAATACAGTATACACCGGGACGTACAAATGTTTTGGCAGACATGCTGTCGCGCCCACCATGCAAAAACCATGAAGAAGAATGCACAGTTTGTGCCATGGAAATAGAATTACCGAAACAAAGTGCTAAATCAATTCGAGAAAAACAATTAAAGGATGAAAAGTTAGCTGTAATAATCAACGCACTAGAAAATAAAGATAATTCCGAAGATTATATTGAATGGTTTAAGAAGGGATATCTAATCCACCAAGGGATTTTGTATAGATATTCACCTGACCAAGATGATGAAAACCCCAAACTAGTTATACCCAAGCAACAGATCATTGACATTCTTAAAAATTACCATGATCTTCCCATGGCGGGACATATGGGTGTAGACAGAACAATAAATCGTATCTCAAATCATTTTTACTGGAATGGATTAAGGAAAGATGTTACTCAGTATATCAAATCCTGTATAGAATGCCAACGATTTAAACCGTCTAATCTAAAACCTGCTGGATTGTACCAATCCCCAGCAAATAACCAAAGGTTTGAAGTATTATCCATTGATCTATTTGGACCACTTCCAAAAGCACGCACAGAAGAAAAATGGATATTCATAATTGAAGATACAGCAACAAGGTGGATAGAGTTATTTGCTATTCGTGAAGCAAATGCTGAAACATGCGCTAAAATACTAATAAATGAAATATTTCTGAGATATGGATTACCTAGAAAATTAATAAGCGACAACGGTACCCAATTCATCTCTGCAATAATGCAAAAGATAACCTATTGTTTCAACATTGAACATATACTTACACCGGTATACCACCCAGAAGCTAATATGGTAGAAAGAAGAAATCGTGATATGAAAACTCAAATAGCAATAATGGTCCGAGGCGAACATTCAAATTGGCCACCAACATTGCCAGCTATACAGTTTGCATTAAACACCGCTAAGTGTCAAAGTACGGGGTATTCACCAGCTTATTTAACATTTGGTCGAGAATTCCGAACCCCTTATGACCTAACATATGATTTAAGTTCAATAGTTCAATCAGAAAACTTCATAGCTGAAATAACGCCTACTCTCAAGAAATTAGCAGTGGATCTACAAATTGCGAAAGATAATATAGAACGAATGCAAGAAAGAAATCGCATGACCATCAATAAAAAACGAAGGTCAGATCCTGGATATGAAAAAGGAGATCTAGTTCTCATCGAGACTCACCCGATCAGTAATCTAGATAAGGGTTATACGTCAAAATTGGCACCTCGAAGGGACGGCCCTTATAAAATTATTAATAAAATTGGATCAACAATATATGAAGTTGCGGACCTAAGTGATCCACCTCAGTCTGTCGGAAGATATCACACATCTGCAATTACACCATTCCAAGTTCGCGACACCAATGAATCTATACCTATTCCTGTCAAACCCATAAGACGTAGAGGAAGGCCTAAGAAGACAACCAGTTAAAGGAATCCTGGTACTCTCTCGGGACGATTATCGAGCACCAGAGGGGGAGAATGTAACAAGCGCCATCTATCATCATCATGTAGCATGAGTAAATCCAGCCACTCGCACAGATTGGAATACACCATGTTATAAAATACAATCATCATAGACAACTAACGCCATCTATGAACACTTCAAGATATTACGATGCCACTACAGACGTGTATAATAAACGATAATCAAGATTCCGCACACATGCAAACCTGCCGCCCATATAAACCGTGGAGCTGCAAGCAAACGCATTCATTTTGTCGCTAGGAACCTCAGAGAGCGGAGGCCCCGCTGATCCCTCTCGGAGGAAAACCTCGACCTGACCGGCGGCCCCGCAAGCCATCAGGTGTGAGGATAGCTAGGGAAACAAGGGAGTGCGAAGGCCCCGTAATTCCACCCCTTGCTTCGCATTAGGGTTGTTTATGTAATGTTAACCATTGTTTGTAATTAAGTCAATAAAATCACCTTTATTAAAGTATACTAGTCTTCTTAATTACACACACATACGCCACCCTACAACGGTATTTAAAGCTCAGAAAAAATGTGTGAGGGCAATTTGTAAACTGAAACCTACAGAAACTTGTAAACCATTTTTCATAAATTTGAAAATATTAACCCTTCCATGTATTTACATATTTGAGGTGTCCGTGTTTGTGGTTTCGAATATGTCCATGTTTGAGCAACTAAAGAGCAAAAGACATCGTAATAAAGTGTGTTTTCCGTCAAATAAAACAGCACAATTTAGTGATAGCATCTTTTGTATGGCACCTCGCGTTTACAATCATCTACCTTCATACATATTACAGTGCTCTAATATAGAACCGTTCAAAATTCAATTGAAGCAGTTTCTCATCAATAAGGCCTATTATACTGTTAAGGAATATCTCAATGACAAATTCAGCACAGAAAAATAAAGAGGCTACAGACATAATATTATATTAATTTAGGATGTTTCAAATTATTTAATTGTATCTGGTTTGTGACATATTATTTTATTGATAAAGTACCTACTAAGTATATTGTTAATTGAAATGTATAATATGTAATATTTAAGTTTATTTAACATTTCACCCTATTATTTTGAATATTGCATGCTAAAATGGCAGAGTATAGCCGCACAAACTGTTTGTTATTTGACAAATGTATATACTTACCAACTTATTGACCTATATTCGTAATAAACGATTGAAATTGAAAATTGAAATTGACTATTTTACTGACAATAATAGATGGTCACCGGATTGATCCAAGACAGTTGTTTATTTCATAACATAATTTTGTATTAGTTCAAATATGTACATGTGAACGTGAATACCTACTGATAAACGGAGACCAAGAGAGGTTTTTCTGCTTGGCCTACCTTGAATAAATAATATTTTGACTTTGATGCACGAGTCATTTTGGGGTACTCTGCAATAAATATATTATGCATATTTATTATTATTTTTTGCATGGCATGACATTAAATGAAAATCAGTAACAGTATTACAACTGCATAGCCCTATTAAATTGAGACGAGTAGTCATTGCGTCGACTAAATTGTAATTTTTATAAGTTTATAACTTATAAGAGGTATAACAGCCCTTTAATATTGTCACTTTATTAATTTGCGTGGCCCTTTATTGTTTACTGATTGCGTGGCCCTATGTTGTTTAATGATTGCGTAGCCCTTTGTTGTTAACTGATTGCGTGGCCATTTGTTGTTAACTGATTGCGTGGCCCTTTGTTGTTTACTGATCGCGTGGCCTTTAATTGGATATTTATTAAAACTATGATACTTTTTTGTAAGAATTATGCAAGCATACAGGACCATCTCATTGTATTAATTAAAAGTAAATTTCATTAATTTGCGTATAAAACCACAAAATACAATAATTCTCTAATAGTAAGCCTATTGCACTTACATCATCACTTAAGCATGTTAATTAACAACAATGTAGATTACATTACATTACAATGTACATTATTAAATTTTATTTATACGTTTTGTAGCGACATCTATCTCGCCACATAAGAACTACGAACTCAGCGCGATGACGCAAGTAATCCTACATCGCGCAAGTGACATTTGCACGCGAGATTGCATATATACAACCACCCAACATCAACCGTTGGGCAGTAGCCCGCCAGGCACAACACCACGCCTGGTCGGAGGATCCTCCTTTACCAGTGGAGGGATTACCACCTCCTTCCCTCCATACTGGTGACCCCGAGCTGAACATCAACGCAACCTTCGATGACCAGCAGCTTCGCCTTCATCACTCCTCACAGCACTCTCCAGCGCATCACCCTGCCAGCCAGCACCCTTCCGGCTTCAACCCTGACCACACGCCTGTAGCGGACGCACATGCCTGGTCCAGGACCTTCAGCCGGCATCAGCAACTTGGCACAGCACACTGCACTTCGGCCGGTCATCTAGCAGAGCCACTCTCTCCTGGTCGACGCAGCAGCCAGCCACTACGCATCACTGCACCACCTCGACTCACTGAGGCATTCGCAGCATCACAGTCCCGACTCACCGTGGACTCACCGCAACACAGTCCCGACTCACTGCGGACTACGCGGCAACCTGTTCCGACTCACTGGAACATCACACCTGGCACTGGCAACAACCAAACAACGCCGACTCCATCATCTTCATCAGAAGAATATCGACCTCCGGTCTCGGAGGGGAGTGATGTAGCGACATCTATCTCGCCACATAAGAACTACGAACTCAGCGCGATGACGCAAGTAATCCTACATCGCGCAAGTGACATTTGCACGCGAGATTGCATATATACAACCACCCAACATCAACCGTTGGGCAGTAGCCCGCCAGGCACAACACCCCGCCTGGTCGGAGGATCCTCCAATGGAGGGATTCACACCTCCTTCCCTCCATAGTTTTATAGTTTTCCAACTTTTCTGTTTTTCTGAGCAGTTATATATCTTGTTTAATTATTATTCAACGCCATCATCTTCAACCCATTACTGTCCCACTGCAGGGTCTCCTCTCTTTTGTGAGGGATTAGGCTATAGTCTACCACGCTAGCCTATTGCGATACTATTAGATACAATATAAATCTAACAAGTAAACAGCATTGAAGATATGAGATGGTGCAATATCTTTAATCGAGCTGTAATTGACATAGGTAGGTATATGAAGATTAAGTATAGGCTTGGTAGATAGTCCTTAAAAACGTCGATAGTAACACATTGTTTGAGATTCATTGTTTTTTTTTTCAATTGTGGGTAGGTACCGACCCGGACCTAAAAGTCGCATACTTGCATAACATATAATATATATTGTATCAATGTAATCATAGTTTTGCGTGACTGTTAAGTCTTTCCATCTGATCTGATGCATGGCCATTAGCAAAGAGCGATAGTCGTATAAATTGTTTACCCAGTAAAACAGTTTGTATTCATTCTGTCACAAGTCTTTTTTTTATGATTTATATAACTCTTTGTAAAATGAGTGTTTATTTGTTTTAATGAGTACTTATATTTTATTATGATACCAACGATTCCTCATAGGCTATTTGGATATGTAGAATGAAGCGTCACGGAATTGTTTGACAATCGGCCAACAATAATTACATTTTACTTCATTCACTTCCTCCTTTTTTTTTTGTTTAATATGTACTCACATATTTTATCCTCGTCGCCACTTGTAATGTCCATTTTCAAATAAAACTCTCATTACTTTACTTATAAAGATGTAAGGTATACGAAACGCCGAACGCGTGCGCACTCGCCCACAGCTGGTAAGCGACTGACTCGCCGGTGTGCTTCTTCGTAGACATCTCAGCGCCCCGCAAGGGGCGCGAGGATTCGGCGTCGGGGCGTTGGCCCCCTGGCCGAGGGCTCGTTCGCGGGCCATTAATATGACCCGGTCATTTGGTTGGCCATCTGTTGCCTAGTTAGTGTCCGTGTATGGCGCGGCGCCGCCTAGCGCGGGACGCGGACCTATACACGGACGTGTGTTGTTGCTCTGTGTTTTCTGGCAGGGGCGCCCTAAGTTTTTCACGTTGCCCGTGCGATCAAGATCCCCGCCGGGTGAGACCCCCGGCTACCCGGGTGAAGCCCAGCGAAGATCGATCAGCGTCCGGGCAACGACTTTTGATGGCGCCCCCTGCGGAAATCGGTGTCTGACTCGTAATTTACAACGCTTTCAGAGCTAGCCAAATACCGTTGCAAATTCGAGACGTTATGGTGTTTTTAGCGACTTGGTGGGTGTGTGTACGTCGCTAAGTGGTATGTATCGCCTTACTGTGCCCACATTGACGTGCAGCACAGCAAAACGCACCTGTGAGTCATCACGAATGTGAAGTATGATCATGTGTGTACCGCGCGTATGTTGCGCCTATGTTAACTTAGGAGCAACGCGCGCGGTGGATGCGAGTTATGTTATGTTGAGTCTAATTGTTCGGGCAGGTTGCGTGTAGCGTGTGTGCTACCTGCTCGGGAGTCCAGTCCGGTGAGGGGGCCGCGTCGCCCGGCACTAGGTCGCGCGGGTAGCGGCGGGCGTCCGGGGGTCGCGCGTGCAAGGGCGCCATGCCGTGGATGTGGGGCCAGGCAGAGGCGTCGGCACGCGCGAACATTCTCGTCGCCATCGCTGCGACGAAGTCGTCGATGCTCTCGACGCGCAGGTCCCTGTGAATCACAGCGTTCCTCACGTAGCGAGGCGCATCAGTGATGGTACGCAGGGTGAGATTTTGTTGCACCCTGAGCTTCCGCTTGTGCGTCTCGCACGTGAGGGCGAGCCAAGCTGGGGCAGCGTATGTCAGCTGCGGGCGGATGTACGTCTTGTACACCCCCAGCTTGACTCGTAGCGGCAGGCGCGACGAGAGCACCGGGCGCAGCAGATGGCGGGTGGTGCGCACCCGCGCGACAGTGTGCCGAACGTGCGGACCCATTGTGAGCCGACAGTCTAGCGTGACGCCAAGGTACTTGGCAGTACGGGTCCACGCGACGTCGGCTCCCATGAGTCCAAGGTTGGGTGGGTGCGTGATGTGGCGGCCAGAGATGATCATGGCCTGTGTTTTACTCACGTTTACCGACAGTCTCCACTTGCTGAGCCAGTCGGGGAGGTCGTCCAGCGCGCGCTGCATTTTGGCGGCCGCGTGCGTCGCCGATAGCGACGTGGTGATGTACGCGGCGTCGTCCGCATACAGCGCGAGCGTCGCGTCGTGCGTGGCGGGAATGTCGTCTGTGTAAACGGAGTATAACACAGGCGAAACACAGCTCCCCTGCGGAACCCCCGCGGATATGGGGTACGCATCCGAGAGCTGGTTCTCCACCACAACCTTGAACTGACGATCCTGTAGGAAGGAGGAGACCACCTGTACGAGTCGACGGGGCGCTGTGGAGCGTGACAGCTTGTAGAGCAGACCGGTATGCCAGACTCTATCAAACGCCTTCTCCATGTCGAGGAATACAGCCGCGGCGTACTCCCGCTTGTTCACAGCCGCGGCGAGGAGGTGCAGTACCCTCGACAGCTGGAGCGTCGTGCTATGTTCCGCTCGGAACCCGAATTGTTCTGCCCGCGGGGTGATGTGAGGTCTCAGGTGTCGCAGCAGGAGTGCCTCAAACACCTTGGAGGTGGTCGGAAGTAGGGTGATCGGCCGATAGCCTTCCGGTCGTCTCGAGTTCTTCCCGGGCTTGGGGATCATGATTATCTTCCCCGTCTTCCACGCCGACGGGAAAGTCCCGGTGCGGAGTATTCCGTTGTACAAGCGCGCTAACGCCGCCACCGTGCGGTGGGGGATGTGGCGCAGCGCGGTATTCGTGATGCCGTCCGCACCGGGGGCCTTTCTTAGCTTGGTGCGGGCTATGGCCCGCTTGACCTGGCCCGGGGAGACGAAGATGGGGTCCTCCTCGGTGGCTATCGGCGTGCTGAAGTACTCTCCAAGGTGCCTCTCGACTGCTGCGACGTGCTCCGTGTCGTCGGTCGGGTTCGGCGAGAACTGACGCTCCAGGTGAGAGGCGAAGATCTCTGCCCGGTCTGCGGCAGCGTATCTCAGCGCCCCGTCGCTGTTGAGCATCGGGCGCACCGGAGCTGGGGTGTTCTTTAGGCGCCGGCACAGGCGATGTACCGACGGCCAGTCGCTGTCCGCGGAGTCGATGTAGTCCTCCCAGCTCTCGGTGGTGTGGGCCTGGAGCTCGGCCTTCACCTTCTCGGTCAGACGGTTGAGCTGGGTCTTTAGTGTGGGGCATCTTGTTTCCTGCCACCGCTTGCGAAGACGCCTCTTGTCGGCGATCATGCGCGCTATGCGTGCGGGAAGTGTGGGGCGGCGCCCTTGTGGCGCGGGTGTCGCGACAGCCGCCGACTCCAAGGCGTGCTGTATGCAAGCGGTGAGCTCGTCCGCCAGCTCATTGACCTCTTCTGAGTTGGTGACAGGCCGGGTAGGCGTGGTGGTCTCCAACTTCGCCGCGTAGGCATCCCAGTCGGTGCGGAGACGTGGCGCGGGATGAGCGAATCGGGTGGGCGGTGCTGAAACGACTAGGAGCACCGGCTGGTGGTCCGATCCGAGGTCGTCGTCCAGCACGTGCTGCGCGATCTGACAGCTGAGGCCGTTGTGCACGACGATGTCTAGCACATCGGGTGTGTGGTTCCGCTGTTCCGGGTAGTGTGTGGGCGCCTCTGGGCCAGACACCTCGTACGCGTGGGCCTCCGCGTCAGCGAAGAGTCGGTTTCCCGCCGCGTTGCGCGCGTTCGAGTTCCACGCCGGGTGCTTGCAGTTCAAGTCGCCGGCGATGATCGTGCGGTTTGGGCCCGCTAGGAGCGCGCGTATGTCGCGCGGCTCGAGCGGGGCGTTGGGCGGCTTGTACGCCGCGTACAACCGCAGGTCTTCACCGCCGGCGTGCAGCTGCACACCTAGCGCGTAGAACTCGCCTCGCAGCGTCGGGAGGGGCAGGTCCTGGTGGACGACTCTCCGCTTAACAAATACCGCCAGACCGCGGTACGTGATGTTGAGCTCCGATCGCTCATCCTTCCTGTAAGCGAGGTAACCAGGGAGGCGGACCTTGTCCGCGGGTCCCAGGAGCGTCTCGCTTATGAGCGCCACGTCTATGTCCTGTTCTTGCAGGAGGGGACGGAGGAGGGCGACCTTGCTCTTGAGGCCGCGGGCGTTCCAATGAAGTATCCTCAATGGCTTACCCATGTTGGCTTATTAGGGTAGCCATGCCATTGAGGACAACTCGTACCGGGTCCTCTCCTCTGCGCAGTGCCAAAAGCACCTCCTGTAGGACCCGGATCGCGACCTCAATTATGTCCGAGTTTTCGGGTGTAGCCGTCGACATTGTAGCCGTGGCGGTACTCTTATTAGTGTTAAAATAATTTTTATTTTTATGGTTCTGCCCACCCTTTTCTGTTGCGAGCGCGATAGTGTCGCGCTGCGCGGGGTGGGCGGCTCCGCCATTGTTCAACGCCACTGCCCTCGGCGCGGCGGGCGCGCGGTGGCGCGCCCCGCCCTTATTAGTCGACGGCTCTGAGCGGTCGGCCATTGCTCCGGTAGGGAGGCGGGGCTTTGACTTGTCACCGCCCACTATATCATTACGACGATTAGTGTCGGCGGTGACAACCTCCTTGTCTGTTTTATTTTCTTTTTCACTAGTGGCATCGGGCTTTCTGCACCGCTTGCCTCCCCGCCTCGTTTTCCTCCGTCCCGAGGAGGCGGTGGCCTTGTCGCGCGCTGTGGGGTCATTTGCGGCCGCCATCAGTGAGCCGGAAGGCTTCTCTGAGCTGTGGGCGGGGGGGGTCCTGCCTCTCGGTGGCCGCTGCGGGCCGGCGCGAGTCCCCGCCGGTGGTGATGGCGACCGTGCCCGCTCGCCTGTTCCTCATCTCGCGGGTGCGCACGGGACACTTGGCACTGTTCGCCGTGTGTGCACCCCCGCAGTTGGCGCAGGTGGCGGCTTCCTCGCGTGGGCGCGTGCACTCGGATGCACGGTGTTCACCGCCACACTTCACGCAGGCGATCGGGCGATGGCATTGTGCCGACGAGTGCCGAAACTGTTGGCACCTATGGCACTGTGTGGGCCCCTTCTTTCCACGCCATGCCTCGATTTTGACGCCGGGCATGCACAGCAACTCAGTGACCTGGTATATGCCCGGCACCAGATCTGGGGTCCTCTTCAGCACGGCGTGGAAGATACAGCCCGGTCTTCCTTGTCGTGCCTTAATGTGGCGGACGTACTCGGGCTCGTATCCGAGCGCGCGGAGTTCCTCCTCAATGTCTTCAGGCGCGGTGTCCGTGGGCAGCCCCCTAATGGCCACCTTTAGACTCCTGTCCGCTGGTAGGGAGTAGGAGAACCAAGACACGTTCTCCTGCTTTTCTAGTTCCGTCAGGTATCTCTGTACCAGACGGAACTCCGCTTCATATTTGGGGGTAAAACGAACCCCCTGTTGGAATGGGCGCGCATTCGGCGGATGGCCCAGTTTATCGCGCAGGGCGCGAAAATGGCGCGCCCATTGCGGCAGCTTCTCCACTATCAGCGGCGGGTAGCGGAGCTTCTTCTCCTGCTTACCCGGCGCGGCGCCACTGGAGGTAGTGGCGCGCGCAGGGGCTGCGGCGCCTGCTGGGGTCTTCGTCGTGGCCGTTGGCTGCGGTGAGCGCGCGGCGGCCTCCGCGAACGTGGCCGCGGCGACGCACTGGCGCTTCGCCTCCTCTTCTGCGTCGTCGTCAGGGCTGCGCTGGCGCCTCTGAGCCAGCCTGGTGAGCCCGAAGTCGTACTCTAGGTCGAAACCAACGTTGGTACTCACCTGCTGTAGGTTGGGCAGCGAGGGTGCCTTATCGCAACCCATGCTGGGTCGCGTCTTGGGTAGCGCAGCCCTAGGCGCGCTCACCGAGCTCATCGCGGAGTCAGCCGAAGCGCTCGACGCGATGGATGCGTCCGACCCCGCGAGCTGCGAGTACATCGACAGCGACGCGGGCGACGATGGTGCGGATCCACGGGGGGCAGGAGGTGAAGCTACGGCGACGGCGACCGACTTAGGCACAGTCGGTCGGTTCAGCACTCGCGGCACTTCACTGCACTGTTTATTAGCGTTCCTCGCGGCGGAACCGGGCGCGCTCAACACCACCGTACGCGGTGATGGAGCTGCGCGGGGGACTGCGCGGGACGCGGGCGCGGGCGCGGCAGGCGCGCGGCGCGAGGCGGGCGGGCACGACACCTCCATCGGTACCGGCCGGAACGACGAGCGACGGACGGCGGTAGCGGGAGGTGCGCGGGACGCGGCGTGCGGGCGGCGCGCGCTCGATGCGGCGACGGCGGCGGGCGGGCGCGGGGAAGCGGGAGACGCGGGCGGCGACGATGCGGAGATCGGCGCGCGGGCCTCAGTCGCGTCTTCAGTGCGCGCGTGGCTCTCAGACAGGACGGTCGCGGTCGCTCGGGCCCGGATCTCCGGGTTCGACGCGGTCCTCCTCGGTCCTGCTGTGGGTGCTGCGGCGGCTGAAGATAGCGGCGGTGACTGCGGCGGCTTGCGGTGACGCAGGTGGCCCTGAGAAGGGCCGTTTTTATTGCCTTTTGGCGAAGGCATCGCGACGGGGTTCGGCGACCTCACACCGCGACCGTGCGGCGTGCTGCGAAGCACACCGGCGGCAACGGGCTCGGCGGCGGCGGTCCCCCCGCGTCTACGTCAGCGCCCCCTAGAGGACACTGCCGTACACACGGCGGGCGACCCGACGCGACGACGCGGACGGTCCGAGCGGCGCGAGTAGAGAGCGGGTAGACGCGAAAAAGCACTGCACTATCCTTGCGGTCTTCAATGCTTCTTCGGTAGGGGTCTTCTTGAGGTCGCTGAGCTGTCCGCCGGTGTGCTTGCGCATACACTACAGTATGTAACAATAATAATACTTTTTTATCATATATTTTAGTTTTACCTGCTATAATCCGAGTACTTAGTTTTAATTTTTGATATACAGGCCTCCAGACACCGCTGCGAAACATTTGAACCGGGAAGAAAACGGCAGAAACTATAAAACAAGCAATCTACATAGGTTGTAGGTACACTACATTGACGCGTCGCTGCAAGTCCCCACAGACATAACCAGTATCACGCGCACGATGGCCGAACCAGCGGGTAATAATAATAATGCCAGCTTAATGTATACGCATAGTTTTGTTACAACATTGCGGCAAGCACAATTTAAATCATAACATCTTTGCAGGTTACCAGCCACAGGACACTGGATTGTTGGGGCGACTTGCAGCTATGCCACGCCACGGACCTCCCGCACAGATACATAGCATAGGTACCAATTAAAGTAGGTAATGCGTAATTGTTTGTCAATGTATGTACATATTATACGTATAATCTAGTGTGGAATTGTGCGTTTAAAAAGGCCTACTATGCATATACTACGGATATAATATCTACAGCGCTGATTTTCAGCTGAAAACTAATGTATTATGTTAATGTATTAAATAAGTGAAGCATTCAGTTGTGTCATGCCTAGCTTTCGTTGCGCGTCTACCAGATACTGCCGTAAATATCGTTTGAAAGTATCGATCGTGTTTTTCATTCTAATTGGTGGTGGTAGGTTGTTCCATACTTTGGACGCGGCATAACGGAAACTACCTCTAAAAGCTGCTGTACTGTGAGGCTGAATTGAGAGTTGCTGGGAGCACTGCCTACTTGCACATTCCCGTCTACTAGTGACCCAACTGAGCTTGTTGTACAGGTAGTCTGGTTTCTGGTATTTAATGACACCGAAAATAAGGCAGGCTAAATGAAGCTTGCGTCTGGATTTCATTTTGAGCGCAAAGTTTTTGTTGAGATATGGAGTGACATGACTTCGAGAAGGTATTTATAACAAAAACGAGCGCATGCATTTTGCATCCTTTGTATGAGCCGATCTGTACGAGCTAGTAAGCGTGGGCCATACACTGTGTCCGCATAATTTAATTTAGATAAAAACTGAGTTTCGACCAGCTGTTCTCGTAGTGTTTCTGAGAGGAATCGCCTCATCTTATATAGAACCTTCAGACGGTAGAAACAGTTTCGTACAGAATCGGCTAAATGTTTCTCAAAGCGGAGGTTGCTATCAATGACGAGACCAAGGTTACGTGCTTCATACACCCTATCAATTGGTTTTCCCATAAGTCTCAAACCAAATGCTACCGGCAGTCTGTCCAGGTGCTGCCTTGTGCCAAATACTATGTATTTTGTCTTTAGCGGGTTAGGAGTGAGACAGTTATTTTCTGACCAGACGGCAATTCTATTGAGGTCATCGTTTAGATCCTTAACAGCCTTTTCGTATTCATTATGTCTAAAGGAAATATATATCTGTACGTCATCGGCGTATACATGATACTGGCATCTCTGAATACATTTAATTATGTCCGCACAATATAAAATAAAAAGCATCTAATAGAAATTATTTTGTGGTTAAATATATTAACCATGTCATTTACATTGCTAAGCGAACAAATATTGCCAATGTTAAGAAGCAATAGATCCGTATTAAAACTATCTAAGCATACATTTTTTAGTGGTCTGTATGTGACTATATACGGTTTAAACTTATCGCGTTTTATACAAAATTCACTGTAGACAATAGAATGGCCGTTAATTGATCCAAAAGGTTCAACTGCTGTATGTCTTGCTCTTAGGTCAGTACATACAAGGTCAATAAGAGTTTCACTGGCTTCTGCGAAATGAGTGGGACTTGTGACTAGCTGTGTCATACTAACGCAATTCAGAAAGTCGTAGAATTTCCTAGTCTTAGACTCATTTGTGTTTAATAAATTAATATTAAAATCTCCCAGTAATACGTAGTGTTCACAATTGCCCAAAATACTAAGAGAGTCCGTAATCGCATCAAGGAAAAGGTCAACGTCATACCATGGTGGCCGATATGCTGTACCTATGGCAATTTTTTTGCCGTTTAATGTTAGCGTTAACCACATCTGTTCGACCGATTCGAACCTGGGATCGACAGCGTGACTCCATGTTCGCGCGCTCAGCCCTTGACGTATATAAAAACCAACGCCCCCACCACGACCAGAGCGAACACACTCCGGCCGCGGCGTGTGGCGGAGACGATAGCCGGGCACCACTGGGGCGCGCCCCTCCTCCCCTGGTCGTAACCACGTTTCGTTGATAGCCAGTATATCAAAACAATATTTGTCAAGTGCACCAATTAAATCATCATACCCGGTGCCCCATGAACCTGCATTCAATAAACCAACTTTGAAATATTTTACAGCTTTAGGCATCATGAGCATGATAATAATAATTCAATTAACATATCCAAAGTTACAGCCCATTTGTTACAAGTTAAAATAATCTGTTAAAATGAATGCAATGTAACAAGATTTATGTTATTATGTTGTCACTGTTAAGATTAAGGTATTATGTTGGTAGAACCTAAGTGTCGGTCAATTGTTTAGTTAAGTTCGTTCAGTTGTACATGTTCTCTTCAGCTAACGGTTAATAAAGTAAATTACATCTTGCTATAAAAGTGTTTTCTTCAGGTTATGGGCCCAGGCCATCAAGAAACTAACCTGGTAAAACAGTGAAGCTAAAGTGCGCAAAAGAAAACAGTATAAACTGATAAAACGTTTTTGTTCAAATATCGGCGGAAGTGAGGTTAAGTCTGACCGTAGCACCGGCTAAGAAAATTTTCGTCGAGGAGTATACTTGTGAAGGCAAGGCAGGAAGGCAAGATGGAAGTAAACAACAGTAATAATGTGATTAAACTGGAAGGCACAAAAAATTGGTACATATGGAGATTCCAAGTTGCAGTACTACTGAGGGGCCATGGATGGCTGGATATTGTCAAAGGACGGAAGGTAAAACCGGATGACGCTGCTGCACGTGCCTTATGGGAGACTAGTGATACTAAAGCTCAGGCGCTACTGGTTACTAGAATGAAAGAGGATGTTATGTTACATCTCATATCATGCACGTCGTCGGCTGAAATGTGGCGGAAACTACTAAGTATATATGAACAGAAGTCCGAAACTAGTATCCATATATTACAGCAGCGATTTTTTCAATATAAATTTGACAAAGGAGTTGATATGTCTATGTTCTTGTCGAAGGTCCAAGAAATGCAAACTCAAATAAGACAAATGGGCGAGGATATTTCAGATAAGTTTGTCATTACTAAAGTTCTCATGAGTTTGCCGGACGATTACAAACATTTCGTATCGGCATGGGAATCTGCTGCGGATGATAAGCAAACCTTTGATAATTTAGTAGCCCGGTTATTAGTCGAAGAGGAAAGGTTGAAGGAAAATACAAAAATGGAAGAAAATGCATCCTCGTCGGCGGCGGCGTTTCTAGCTAAAAGAAACGTCAAACGACATTATCAAACTGAGTGCAGATATATGAAAAATAGCAGTGAAAGTGTAAACAATAATAACTGTTTCTATTGTGGAAAGTATGGACACTACAAGGCGCAGTGCAGTGTGGTGTATGTAACGCATATTAATCGTGTAACCAATAATTGTATGTCAGTAATATATCAGACTTATTACTATTCGGTTGTTTCTATTCATCTCCTAATCCGCACCGTACATGGCGACCCTGCAACTGGAGCTCGCCTCGCGCGCGGCTCGCGAATTCCTTTCCTTTTTGGGACTATAAATCTTAAACAGTGGCAGTGATGTGTAAATTTATAGGAACAATAATTATAACTAAGAACATTCGAGAGTGCGGTTGCATATAACACAAGGTCAAATAATAACTAATTCGGACAATGTGTCAGTCTAATCAGAACAAAGAAGAGGTATTTCTTAACCAGAATGCGGCTGGTTCAAATAATGGCAACCTACAAGACCTTACTTGGCATTTGGGTACAAATAGCATCATTATGATGATATTGACTATTATGGGAGCTGTACTACTGATATTCGCTGCTTATAAACTATACGAAAGATGTCACAGAAGGTGGATTCAACAAGAGATATATCATTCTACATTTAGGAGCTTTCAAAGGTCCTTTCGTCAAGGACGAGCTACGCCTAGTGATGCTACCAGGCATCCTGAGAGCCCGACGGATAAACAGTAAGCCTTGAGTGATAAATAATGCCGGCGTGTGTTTTTTTTTAAGTGCGTGAAGTGATAATGAAAGTGTGTATCAAAAATATATAATCAGCATATTACATCGTATTTGTAATACATAATGGACATATTTAGTGGACTATAGAAAAAAAGTATAAATATGGTATCGCAACCTTATGTTAATGTTTTTCAGGAATTTTATATTGGTACGTATATTTTAAAGTGTGTTCCTTATTTCACCTCTTGCTGTACCTACTAATAAAAATTTATTATTATGTATTAATAGTATGTAATGGCCCAAGATCTTAGTGATCTATTAAAAGAATTAAAATATATTAAAGACTATCTAATAAAGTTAGGACCAACTAGGAGATCTGTTCAAGACTTACGAATAAAATATGACAGAGCTTGTAAGTTATACGAACAATTGTCAATTATTACCGAAAATATAGACAAACAAATTGCCAATAAACTAATTAAGTCTTCTGACCTGAAATGCACAGAAGAGTTGTGTGATAAAATTAATTCTACTTTTGTACGCATAAAGGAACTTTGTTCCACTTGTACGAGTATCGAAACGAAAGACACCAAATTAACCATGGAAAACTTTCAATTAAAAACTGCAATATCTTTGTTACCAGTTATGACGAATGACGAGGAGGTTACAAAACAACTAATTAGTAATATCGAATTATATGAATCTATGTTAGATGATGCTGGTAAAAAATTGTTGATCCAATTTATTTTAAAATCAAGGTTATCTGAGAATGCTAAATTGCGCATGCGTAAAAATTATTCTTCTATGACAGACCTTCTCAAAGATATGAAATGTTTATTGTTAGCGAAAAAATCTGATACTGCAATTCAACAACAATTACAGCAGTCGAGACAAGGAGGGAGAAGCATTGAAGATTTCGGTAAGGACATTGAGTCTATGTTTGTTGATTTAACTATCTCTCAGGCCGACGGTGACTCACAAAAATTTGAAATTCTAAGACCAATTAACGAGAAAAATGCAATTAAGCGTTTTTCCGACGGCCTGCGAAATAGTCGTATAAGTACTATCATAGCAGCGCGTAATTATAGTACGCTCAAGGACGCGATCAGAGGTGCATTGGATGAGGAGCTGTCATCCCGGCCTGAAGGTGCAGTCATGACCTATGGCTACGCCAGAGGTAAGAGATATATTAATTACAATAATCGTGCACACAACACGCGAAATTTTAATTATGCCAGGAGACCTGCTAATACGCAGTTTGGTCGACAGACAAATAGAGGTCGAGGCACAACCACTGAGATTTCGCATCAAAATAATTATAGAGGTAGATCATTTTATAGGAGTAATTTTCGAGGTCGACGAAATTCTTATAATAGGGGAAATACGTATCGGAATAATAATGTGAATAATCATATTAATATGGCGGAAAGAACTTTTGAAAATACAGTGGAAGTTTCCAATAACGAAACGGAACCCTCAAATCATTTTTTTCGTTCATAATAAATTAAATAACACGTGTGGTAGTATTAATTCTGTAACTATAAACATATTAGGTATTCCGCAGAATTGGCTAGTTGACACCGGAGCCTCGCTCTCCGCCGTGAAGTATGAAAACTTGATAGCACAAAACATTCCTTTCCATATTGAGCGAATTTGCATACGAGGTATAGGAGGTAACATCTACTCAGAGGGATATGTTTATCTAAATTTAGAAATAAATAATACCGAAATTAAACACAGATTTTATGTTTTTAAAAATTTACCTTGTCAACCAGATGGCATATTAGGTCTAGACTTTTTGGATAATAATAATTGCATTTTAAATTTTGAGACCAATACCTTGAAGTTAAATACTAATAATGGAATAGCTATTTTAAATTTAATAACAGGAAATTCTGGTTTTAATAATTATATTGTAGTACCACCCCGATGTGAGTCATTACATTACATTGATATTCGGTTAGAACAGGATTGTATAATATTTCCAAGGGAGTTATGTGACGGAATATTTCTAGCAGGCACGGTAGTTAGCCCAATAAAAGGAAAAATACCTCTAAAAATTTTAAATACTAGAGAGGACGAAGTACGGTTAAGTTTCTTCGCACCTAAGATAGATTATTTAAGCAATTATACTATTTGCAATTTTGAGCGAAATTTAGTAAAAGCGGATCGTGTAAAAAGGTTATTTAAATTATTACAGTTAAATCACTTGAATGTAGAAGAAAGAATTTCTATAGAAAATATTTGTGCGAAGTATGCAGATGTATTTTATCTTGATGGTGACAAGTTAGGAGTGACTAACCTTTATCAACAGTCTATACAACTAAAAGACAACGCCACATCTGTGTACGTCAAACCTTATAGATTGCCTAAATCCCTGAAGCCTGAAATAAATAAACAAATTGATAAAATGCTGGAAGAGGATATAATTGAAGAGTGTCAGAGTGAATGGTCTAGCCCACTTCTTCTCGTACCGAAGAAAAGCACCGGTGAGAAAAAGTGGCGCGTTGTGATTGACTATCGTAAGTTGAATGAAAGAATAAAAGATGATAAATTTCCTTTGCCAAACATAAACGATATTTTAGACGCATTATCAGGTGCTATTTATTTTAGTCACCTTGATTTAAATCAAAGTTATTATCAACTAGAACTTTCCCCAGATAGTAGAAAATTTACTGCATTTACAACTAACAAACAGTATCAACTCAAACGGTTACCTATGGGTTTAAAAATAAGTCCTAGTGCTTTTAGTCGTGCAATGACCGTAGCTATGTCTGGATTAAACTATGAAAAGTGTCTCTGTTATTTAGATGATTTGATTTGTTTTGGAAGGTCAATGACTTTACATAATAAAAATTTAATTGATATTCTGGAAAGATTGCGAAAAGTAAATCTTAAAGTTAACCCGTCTAAATGTCAGTTTTTAAAGAAAGAATTAATGTACTTAGGACATGTTGTTTCAGCACAAGGTATTAGCCCAGATCCAGAAAAAACTAAAGTTATTCAAAATTATCCAAGGCCTAACAATAGTGACGAAATCAGACGATTCGTGGCGTTTGCCAATTACTATAGGAAGTTTATTCCTCGTTTTGCTGAAATTACTATTCCCCTGAATAAACTTTGTCGCAAAGGAATAACGTATGAATGGACGTCTGAATGCGAAAAATCATTTTTACATTTAAAAAAATCACTCATGTCCCCACCCATCTTACAATACCCGGATTTTGCTGAAGAAAACGAATTTATCTTACATACTGACGCATCTGGTGTCGCAATTGGCTCTATGCTTTGCAATAAAAATAATTTACCAATAGCCTACGCAAGTAGAACATTAAACAAATCAGAACTTAATTATCCCACTATAGAGAAAGAGTTGTTATCTATTGTGTGGTCAGTACGCTATTTTAGACCTTACCTATTTGGGAAGAAATTCGTTATTAGAACTGACCACAGACCACTAGTATATTTATTTAATATTAATAGCCCCAGTAGTCGTTTATTAAAATTCCGCTTGAGTTTAGAAGAATATGATTATAGGATTGAGTATGTGAAAGGAGCGAATAATGTAGCTGCAGATGCATTATCTCGCATAGTTCTGACTTCTGACGAGTTAAAGGATATGAATAGACATGTTATGACTGTGATGACCAGGCGAATGAAGAGAATGAATGATGCTGAGTGTTTAGATTCTGAATTGGTTGATAATCATTTATCCACAGATGGCTGGACTGATCACCCAAAAATCGTGGAAATAATTAAAAAACCGAACTCAGGAGTTGAGCTAATTATAGGAAAATACAAACGTAACAGTGATGACATTTGTGTACATAAAGATAAGTTTACGTATTCACCATCAAAGTTAATTATTTATGCTTCTGTTAACGCTCGATCATGTTCTGCGCGAGACGCGTTCGTGAGGGGGTTAGAGTCGTTTTGTAAAAAGATAAACATCAATGAGCTATACATTATAAAAAATAATGAAAATAAATATATAATTGAATGGTTAACCAATGAGATGAAAAATAATAAAACGTGGTCCGGACCAAGAATTTGTGTTATTAGAGGAGTAACTAGAGTAGAAAATATCGATGATAGGAAAGTTATCCTCAATGATTTTCATTTACTACCAACAAGTGGTCATGCAGGCGTTAGACGCATGCTAAGTAACATAAAGCGTTACTACTTTTGGCCGAATATGACTAACGATGTTAAAAACTTTGTAAAGAAATGTGATAGTTGTCAAAGGCAAAAACATTCCTTGCCAACTAAACAACCAATGGAAATTACGACGACGTCAAAAAGCGCTTTTGACAAAATATATTTAGATATTGTGGGCCCACTAGAAAAAGATTATTATAATAAGTCTTATATTTTAACTATTCAGTGCGAGCTGAGTAAGTACGTAGAAGCATATGCGTTAGAACATAAAGATAGCTGTAGTGTTGCAAAGTCTTTTGTAGAAAATTTTATTCTTAGGTACGGTATTCCACAAGCGATTGGCACAGACAGAGGAACCGAGTTCATATCAGCAACTATGACCGAGGTATGTAAATTACTAAAAATAACTCAAATTTCCTCCACAGCTTATCACCATGAATCATTAGGATCGATAGAAAATAGTCACAAATCACTAAATTCATTTTTGAGAATACAAACAAATAATAACTCTAGATATTGGAGTAGTTGGTTACAATATTGGTGTTTTTCGTACAATACGACTGTACATAGTGAAACGAAGTACAGTCCCTATGAACTGGTTTTTGGAAAGAAATGTAATTTGCCGAGTAATTTAAAAACTAATTTTGTAGAACCATTGTATAACAGTGATAATTATCCTTTAGAACTAAAATATCGCTTAGAAAAGTCTCAGTTTGATGCCAGGCAAAATTTAATTAAAAGTAAGGAACTAAGGAAAAGTTACTTTGATACCTATGTTAACCCTATAACTTATAAGAAAAATGACTTACTGTTAGTAAAAAATGAAACAGGAAATAAATTAATAACTTCAGTGTATTCGGGTCCTTATGAAGTTTTACAAGATTTATCACCCAATGTTAAGATTTTAAAGAATGGTAAAGAAGTAATTATACATAAAAATCGTACTAAACTATACAATAAATGAGTTATGTTTGTATATGACCGATTATGTTAACCGATTGGTACCTACTTATATTATACATTTTTATTGTTATACAATTTTACCTAACATTATACACTTTTGTTTATTTTTACTTACTGTACTTTTATCCAATCAATTTATTTTATATGTACTTAGTACCTATTTACAAAAATTATGATATTGTTAAAAAAAAAAAAAAAAAAACTATTGTTATTTTTTTTTTCTATTTTGATAGGGCGTGTGGTGTATGTAACGCATATTAATCGTGTAACCAATAATTGTATGTCAGTAATATATCAGACTTATTACTATTCGGTTGTTTCTATTCATCTCCTAATCCGCACCGTACAGCAGGTTTAGAAAACAGAAAGCTAGTAGTAGTAAGGAGAACAAAACGAAGAGCAATGCGTTCATAGTGTCAAAATCGTTAAATAAACTAAATAAATAAAAGTGGTTAGTGGATACTGGTGCGAGCGATCACATGTGTCGAGATCGCGCGCTGTTTACATCATTTACAAGTAATTCGGAGCAATCTGTAATTGTCGGTAATGGAGAAATAATTAGTGGCCTTGGTTGCGGACAGGTGGCGGTACAAGTATCGAACGGGACCGAATGGATTGATACGGTCTTAGATAATGTTTTGTATGTTCCGGAACTAGGAAACAACTTATTTTCAGTCAATCGTGCTACAGATAAAGGTTATGTCATGATGACAGATGACAGGTCATGCAAATTTTACAAATCTAACGAAGTGTGTGCAGTGGCAGAAAGAATTGGAGATTCATATTATTTGGAATTACGGTACAAAAAGGAATACGAGACTGCGAGTGCTGCAACACTAGTGCAGGATGACTTGAATGAGTGGCACGAAAGACTGGCACATCAAAACTTTACGTACGTCAAAAATATTCTTCAGAAACATAATGTCAATGTGAAGCAAACTACTAAACCGGAGTGCGAAAGTTGTTTACTGGGAAAGATACATCGATTACCGTTCAGCAAAAGTGAAAACACAAGTTCAAAAACCTGTGAGATAATACATGGGGATACCTGCGGGCCCATGGAAGTAGCATCGATCGGAGGATCGAGATATTTTGTGGTGCTGAAGGACGATTACTCTAGTTTTAGAACAGTGTATTTCATCAAAACAAAGCATGAAATTAAGCATTGTCTGGAGGATTTTATCAATAAAGCAGAAAATATTACTGGAAACACAGTCAAGATGTTAAGAAGTGATAATGGACTGGAATTTTTAAACAAAGAAATAAAAGAAATGTGTTCTAAACGAGGGATAATACATCAAACTACAGCAACATATTCACCTGAACAAAACGGAAAAGCTGAAAGGGAAAACCGAACATTAGTAGAAGCTGCAAGAACTATGCTTCATGCTAAAAACTTGCCAAAGAAACTGTGGGCAGAAGCAGTAAACACAGCTGCATATATCTTGAACAGGACAGGAAAAGGCAAGGATGGGAAATCGCCATATGATATATGGACAAACAAAAGCTTTGATATTCATCAGCTGAAGGTGTTTGGTTCACAGGTGTATGTACATATTCCTAAAGAAATACGTAAGAAATGGGATGTGAAAGGAGAAAAAGGTTTGATGGTTGGATATGGCGAAAATATTAAGGGCTTTAGAGTGTACTTTCCCGGAAGGAATTGTGTGGATACAA